>VOMN01002599.1:0-21448 GCA_014899125.1 Orchestia grillus
TTTTAACCCTAATATTTAATTTTAACCAACTCATTCAGTTTTTGTAACTTACATTGCTGAGATTAACTTGATGTTGTTTCTTTTATTAACCATTGATGTGCTGTAAATTGAAAGCCTTTATTTTTATATAGGTTACCCCAGAAACCTTGTAGCTAATTCGGACCCTTATGTGGTATATATCCTGATCCTGGTTCTTCGTCAATCTACATTTAATTGTAAACCTGTATCTGACGTGAATTACTTATGGTAAATAAATGTTTCTAAATGTTTATTTCACATGAGCAGGAAAACCTTCAATAGTCTCATGGTGTCATGAAAAATTCGGAATGGAATGATACTATTTCTTTTGTTTCAAAAAGATGGTTCTGGAATGTTAAATCGATGCAATTTTGGAAAAAACTAAAATAGTTTTATTGAATTAGAGTCAGCGCAAAAATTTCATTACTTCATTTATACTGGTAAAAACATAAATCCCGGTAAAAATGAGTGAACTGTTCATGTACGAATAGCTAACCTAAACTTTTTAAGTATCATTGAAGAAATACAGTCTTATTTTGCATGTTTGTTCCGTTGCGCGCCCTGCACAACTGAGCAAATCTGGTGCCCAGCGTTTACACCTCGCCCTAGAAAAACAAACTTTCTGGTAGATGAGTTGAATAGAAATCTCTATTTACCAAAAAAGAGTATTTTTATTCAATCTAACTACTTTTATTCTTCTATTTATTCTTTCATTTTCATCTTAATGAAGAATCAAGTCTTACGGCAATTCTCGTCAGTGAAAGACTGAATCAGTGAGATGTAAAGACAAATTTTTATCTTCCTTAGAAAGTAAAACGTGAAAGATGTTAGGAAAATTTAATTGGAAAGCATAAGCAACCTAATCGCGCTTGCTGGATCACATGCGTTTATTTTTCCATGAACATTTGCTGCATAAAGATGTACTGATAAATCCTCTAAACTTCTACTTGATGTTGCTAAATTAGAAATTTTACCTCTGGGAATAAATTTGAAGCCATAAAAAGTTCATTAAGCTTCAATGATTTCGCCGAACTCTTCATATTAAGAAGACAGACTCTGTGCGGCGCGAGCGAGGTAGCATCTAGGTACGCGAGGAGAGTTTCAGAACTCAATTGACCTGTTCGGGAAGTCCTCACACTCAGAAATTTACGCGTGTAAGTTTCGGACTGTACGATAAGTAAGTTCTTGGTTTGGCATGTCGCAGCATGTAGTCTTAATTGAACATGTTCTTTTAAGTGCCTGAGAGTCCTTCAGTATGTTATAAATCTAATGTAAATCAAGTTATTTCACTGCCTGTGCAACTGAGCTCATAGTTTTTAACAAAGGATTTCTTTTACGCAACTATTGCCATGTTAACCAAAATTACTATTTTCTATAACGAGTTTACCGAGATGGACTACATGTATTTCATAAGCTAAGTTTAATTTAGTAGACTGGATTGCAGAATTATCAACAGAAATCTCCAAAAGCCACGGAAACAACCCCATTTTATTCAAGCCAGAATACAAACCACAACTTTCTTTGTAAGGTCAGTTTATTTATTCAGATCCAAATAGTTTTTGAAAAATAATATTCTATCACAGAGCATGCAGCACTGGTGTGTTAACTCCAGAGTTCAAAGGCTCAATTTGCCTTCTTGTGTCCATAGTCAAGCAACCATAAAATTTTACGACCCTCTAAAGGTTGGAAGGCTTAATATTCGACAAGGTGTCGGCAGATCGTGAAACGAACATAAATGGTAAATTTTGCCCACATCACCTACGCGATGCATGGTAAGTTTAGAGCGAGTGGAGCGTTTGCCCACATCGTCTATGTGGAGCATGGTTTGTTTAGAGCGAGTGGGGCGTTTGCCCACACCGTCTATGTGGAGCATGGTATTTTTAAAGCGAATGGGGCTTACGCTTACATCGTCTATGTAGAGCATGGTATGTTTTAAGCGAGTATGGCGTTTGCCCACACCGTCTATGTGGAACATGGTATGCTTAGAGCGAGCGTGGTGTTAGGCGCGAGTCATGGATGGAATCACTCTATGAGAGGCGTCCGTGCATATAGTTTACTTGTCAAAGTACAGATGTGTGATACAATCGACGTGCACGTAAAGTTTTGGTCGAATTAACTCCAGAAGAGATGTACAGTCTCAACAAAATGAGGAAAAAATGTGGATTCCTATTTATTTGGGTTTGTTTTATGAAAGGTTCAAGTGTGAGATCTAACAGCCTTTTATGGACTGTAAAAAAATAACATTACCAAGTTAAAGCAAACAGCATTCGGGCCCCAAACCTTGATATTAGAATCTGGATGCAGACACCGACGCCATTGGAAAACCATCATCATTCAGATTAATTGGATATTTCACCGACAATATCTCCTTACAGTGTGAAATTTGGTCCCTTGTGAACATTTTGGTTTTACTAGGTCAGTCCGGAACATAATTCTTTTATTTTTCTGGAACATAGAACCTCCTAACATTGTTATTAACGCTTCTGTGATTGATAAAGAAGCAAACCTGCAGAGTAGCACTAAAGACCCAGACATATACCTGTGCATACATTAACTTGAAATAAATTTAGAGGCAGCAACACGTACGTCGTGAGACTGACGCCCACGTTCCAGCTACCAACTACACGCCCCTCACTACAGCGTGCTATACATATTGTCATCATGAATCCTATTTCTATATACGGTCGATGTACGTCGCATTTCAATATACTGCCAACATAGATGAGGTATCAACATACTGTCAACATACGTGATGCATTAACCGAGTGTCAATGTTCAGTGTATCATGTTTCAACAAACTGCGATCACAAATCATCCTTCAATGCTGTGAACACAAATCATACTGTAGCATGATGTCGCCCCGATCACCGAATCACTCTGGCTATGCGCGCATGAAAGACATTTGTGAGTCCTCTAATTTTCTAAAGAAGCTATTCTTTCCTAGCCATCCCTTGAACGAAATTCACATTTTACTTAGGAAGAACAAAACGTTCAATAGTACTCAAACTCTGAAATTTTCGATACAAAATGTAAATACATATCTTCCAATGCTACTTGGATTTAAGTAATAAGATTAAAGCAAATATGAAGTCAGAATCCAGTCTCCCACCCTGCTTTATTAGGGATTCATTCCACTCTCGAGTGCTTTTCAAAGAGTAAATGCAGCCATTCACAGCTACCCACAAACTCCTGGATCTGTTCAGGTGTGTCAAAGCCTCATTAATTAACTCACGAGTATATACTTTTTTTTCCATGAAGCATTTCAAGAAACGTTCGGGTTTAAATTCTTTGTACAGTAACCAACAGATCGAAAGAGCAGGTGTAAGCATGGGACAGGCCTGATCAGCTCCTCCCGTCTCTACTGGGGTAAATATAACTAACTCGCTTCCAGTTACGCTGCGCACCCGATCTGAATTTATCAGCCGAACAAACTTACAGAGTCGATTTCTTTGAGAATAAGCGGCTTGAAAATAGTTTATTATTTACTGTAACAGTTGGTTTTTTATTCGCAAAAATGTGCATTCAATTTTCCTTTTGTAGAGGGTCTCACTATTTCCTCGTTGCACCTGCTAGTATGGAAGCAAAAATTGCGCATAAGGAAATAACGAAAGTTTGAGCAATTTACCTGAAAGAGATTCACGTCCCATTGTATCCTCGCACCAGCTCCTATTCAATAAATACGCTCTTGGCTTCTTGTATAATACGCTCTTGGCTTCGTGCAATGCGTTCAGAGGGACATTTATGAGAGCACTCTGCCGTCCCATCAGTCCCGTTAAAACCTGTTCTTTGTCCGTAACGAACACTAAGTTCAGTATTTATACATAGAATTACGTTAGTAGGAGTCTCAACGGAGTGTGTACCACTCACTCGTTTAACATCTTGACAAAGTAATTTTTTTCTAATATTTATCATCTCATTCCTGCTAAACATCACATCGTATACGGGTTCTAAATAAAAGTACTAACGGTCGCGCACGCAAGGCCCTTTTTTTGAAGTGCACTTTTTCCAGGGATCCTTGCTTCTTTCCATGAATAAAGCAAGCCTTGGTGTTTAGCTTTCCATGCTCATGTCACTCAGTGCAGGTATATACAACCATAATTATTGTAGTTCAAGGCTGATGAGTGTCTGTACTAGCGCCGTACAGCCCTCCTACCCTCACTGGTATTCTATCCGACTGTTAAAACCGGACAGCAGCGTGATGCAGGTAATCGTAGTACGAGTAATCGTAGTGCGGATAATCGTAATGAGAGAATTCAAAAAGCAGGTAATCGCAGTGCGGGTAATCGGAATGAGAGTATTCATAGTGCAGGTAATCGTAGTGCAGGTAATCGTGGTGCGGGTAATCGCAGTGCAGGTAATCGTAACGCGGGTAATCGTAGTTCTTACCGAGTTGGTTAACCTATGCCGGACTTTTGAGCGAGTCCAGAGCACACAGTTACTTTACGACCACTTATTTGAGTGCTTCTCGGGCCTCTCAGATTAGGTCACTGACGAGAAACGCTTGGATCTGAAGTTTTAACGTGTCGTGAGTGTGTTCGTGTGTGTGTGTGTGTTTGTATGTGTGTGTGTGTGACAGTTTCTTGACAGGCTCGACTTGTCGGTAATGAGCAGCGACGCACAGGCGTGCAGGCATACGTACTGCCTTCCTGATATTAAACGCAGACTTACGCAGTATATGAAGCATTTGACAGCTGTCTTCAGAATGACTAACTACACGTATGTGATCTCGGTAGGAATGAAAAATTGTGCTACCGAATAACTCTCAATAAAATCTACATTTTAAACCGAACGTTGATTTTTAATCCTGATGCTACATATATGTGCCTTTGAACTCGCTACGTGTATGGATGAATTACATATATATGCAGAAGCATTTATTTGTAGACCGCTCTCTGTGCACAGCTTGATGCTCGGATTCCTTACTTGATAAGTAGCGCGCGTGCTGAGCCGAATAAATTCTCGTTTCAAGTCGACCCTCGTTGGGGTCATCCATCAGCCTACTCCTGTTTAGCTTTTAATTAATGCACTTACGAAACTCGGGATCAGATTGTCTTAATTGCTAATGAGAACTACACAGACAACACTCCTCGGGGCCGTGCCAGAATAGCTCTTTTCGCACATCTGTTTAGATAAATTGTTTTTTCCCTCATCTGTGATGATTAATTGTTTTTCCCTCATCTGTGTTGACTAATAGCTTTTTCGCCTGCCAGTGTTGATAGTTTTTTTTCACCCGTGTTGACTTATAGCTTTTTCATTCGCCTCCTAAGTTGGCTTCGGCAGTGTGACATTTTCATCTCGAGCCCAGCTTTCTGTGTGACGGCGTGTGCCCATTTTCGTAGGAGGGGTGATTATAGCTCACACTGCGCTTTCGTTCGAAGTCACCACGGTTAGTACCCGAGTCAGACTGCCAGAAAGGACTTATGTGATCCTTGCCAATTGAAACGGCAGATCCCTTTCTTTTTCTGGGCCAAAAGGTTAATTTGGTTTGAGTGGATCACTGTTTTTAAGTTTAATGTTAACGTTAAGCTTGGTTTAATCCGTACCACGCTACCCACAGATTTGACGTCCCTTGTCCTTGGAAACAATTTGGATTTTGCTTTTGAAAATCCGAACTACAGTTTGTAAAGGGATCTTTACCCTATGTTTCTACTCAAGACCTTGATCTGGACATGAAAGTGTACGTCGAAACGGTGTTACGGATATTCTATACCTCGACTGTGCATGTGCACCAGTCTACTGAAAAACCGAAGTCTGTGGACTAAATTCTGTAAGCTCATAAATTCACTCCTGTCTATTTGTATGGAGATACTGAAATAGAAGGATTAAATTTTCCATACTTCATAATTTATTCGTATTTCTAAGTGAGGAGATACTCAAATTTGTGTTTCAAATTCCGTAGACTTCTACCGAATAAATTTTGGTTCGATCGAAAATTTAAATTTGGAAAAGTGCCGGACAGAAGTACTTCAACAAAACTTTACCTTTTGTTTCTTCTTACAATTATGATTAGTTTATGTTTTGTTTGTATCTCCTCAGGAAGCATAGGATAGGTACTAGGTTTAGATTAGCTGTTTGTCTATTTTACGTTGTGGAGACTGGCGTCCCCAGAGGAGCAGCGTTTGGTTCCCTCAGCTATAGACAGGCCTACGGAGCTCCTGTTTTCGCTTATCTCAGTTTTCACTCATTCTTCGCTATTTCTTCTTTGTTTCTTTCTCTTTATTTTTAATTTGCTGTATCTATGCGCACGGGATCCGGTGTGGGAACACACCTTGTCAACAGGGTCCCCGTTTTCAAAGTCCATGCTAAATGGTCCCTTCTCTTTCGTTGCGAGATACTCTTGGTCACTGAAGCACTGTAATCAATACCGCTGCTACGTCTACTTTTATTTTAATCATATTCTGGGCATAAAAGAATTATAGTTAGTCACCACCGGTGGCGAGAATAACAAAGACTCGATATGTTTACGCTCCTTGGAAAACTGTACGTATTCTTCGGTGCATCATTTTTCTCTGCGACAACAAAGTAATTGTGAGAACGTCGAAAAACATGTGAATGCAAAGCGTGCTATTTTGAAGCTCGTGCGGTCGGTGAAGTCTTCAGCCGCCACCGCAGTTCTCACACGACATCAAATTACACACGAGGGCAGGATGAAAACGCTACCATGGATGACCACGTACCGAATTATTCAAAATACTCTGCATCAAACATTAAAGAACTTTAAACGTCCAGCCAAAACGTCAATGAAAACGTCAATACAATCACATACGATATTAGAGACGTATCGTTTGTATTTCTGTGATACACCTTATGCCAAAAAAGCTATAGAAACCTAAATAACTCCAAATTCAGGATTCAGAAAACTCGCACAATTCCTATTGGTCCCTCCACAAAAGCCCCGGTTTTCTGCTTGTTACTCATCAGAAGCCTTGGTTTTCTTGTTACTACTCCGTAGAAGCCTAAGTTTTCTGATTGCCACTCTGCAGAAGCCATGGTTTTTGGTTGCCACTCTGCAGAAGCAATGATTTTTGGTTGCCACTCTGCAGAAGCAATGATTTTCCTATTGCCACTCTGCAGAAGCCATGGTTTTTGGTTGCCACTCTGCAGAAGCCATGATTTTTGGTTGCCACTCTGCAGAAGCAATGATTTTCCTATTGCCACTCTGCAGAAGCCCTGGNCTGCAGAAGCCGTGGTTCTCTGGTTGCCACTTCGCAGCAGCCGTGGCAAATTGAGGAAGAGCTGCGCCACCGCAGTGCGACTCTCCAATTGTTCCTCGCTATTACGCCTGGCGCCCAGCCTCATTTTGAACGGCTAAGCTCTCGCGATAATTTATAGAGTGAAGCTAGTAGAAATTAGGACACTGAATTAGGCTCACACTAATGGTTGCCGGTAGCGAGCAAATGGTCGCGATGGAGGACCGATAAAGTGCGCTAAATGATCGTAAAGCTTCACACGCCTTAACATTAGCGCTTCTCGGCGAGTCTGAGTCTGGATAATGGAACCCCACTTGGCCTTCTGCGGGCGAGGGTTCTTTCCCGCACCAACATTTTCTGACCCATGGTGTCACCAGTGCTCTATTGGTGCCACTTTCTTGCCCCTTTTACAGTGCAAGGACGGTTAACGGTGCAAAAGTTACCATTTTTTAATTATATTGCTAATATAATTCTTCGTTAGTTGTACGTACATAAATTATCTGTGATATCTACTATGGAAATGACATCGAACTGTTCGATTTCATTGCGTGATAAATCTCTTCGGAAGCTACTAGTCACATTTAATGAAAGACTCAGTCTATAAAAATGCGACGTTTTTATGTTATTATGTCATGATCAGGCTGATATAATAACGAAAAAATTTCTGTTGAATTCAAGAAAATGTTAAATTGTTTCTTGATTAGTGTACTCTACCTCATGTTTTACATCCTAATATCCCAAAAAGTTATTGCATAATCAATCACATTATTGTACAAAGCACAAAAGCTCATTGACGACAATTTGTAACTAAGCAATAATTGAAAATAGGACGATATGCTACATTCAATAACCTATGCTATCATTGCTCCATGAAAACAGCGGGTCGCTTTGGATTACTAACCCCTCAGAGGACATTGGGTTAGCAATAGGATTAAGTTAGTTAGGTTCGTCTATCGTATGCTATGGGGACTGGCATTCCCAGGGGGCACTGTTAAGTTCCCTCAGCTATTGATGGGTCTTCGTAACTTCTGTCTCTTTTGTGCGTGCTTTGCCCCTTTCAATTTACATACTTTCTTCTCTATCTTTACTTTGTCTTCTTTTCCTTTTCATTCTCATCTTGATGTTTCTATACACATGGGATCCAGTGAAGGAACGCACCTTATGCATAATTCCTTGTTTCATCCTGTGTCTTCGCTCTCTTTGAGACACATTTCATGTAGGAAGGGAGCTCTACACTAACTAATAGTTCAACCTAACCTTTTAATTACAAAGTTATTGGTGAAGTGAATTAAATTAACTGGAATTGGAATATTGACAGGGTATGTGGTGAACATAATTTCTCCCAATGATCAATTGTTGCAGATATTAAACATGGATTGTGTTAGCCAGCTCAAAGAGCGTTCAAATTCTGGATTCGTGCTAGAGTTTCTCGTCTATTTTAAAGCTAGTTCTTTTGGAATTCGATTCAAGTCTCCAGCGTAGAGCTTATTAGCTTAGGGTGATCGGCTGTAGATTAAAAATAATTAGTTTAATTCAATTCTTTTACCTCATTGCCGGCATGACTCTCAAGCATTAGGAAGACTCGATTAATCTGATCTTCAATTTCATTTTCTTACGGTGCAAAACACCAATCGACTCACATTCTTTCGTACCTCATTGCCTTCTCTACATTGTAAATCCTAAGCTCCCTGCATATCTATACAAATTATTCAAAATGTAATACAATGAACAACTGAAGAGCACGGAGTGCAAGCATTCTTTTTTGTTTAATTTCATAGTGCCTCATTTCTATTAAATAGAGTTTTCATTGAGCCCTTATTATGTATTAAGTCTAGTATAGTTGCTTAGATCACCATACAGTGAGCATCTTTCAATTCGAGGGCACTTCGTAACATAGAGTTAACGTTGAGCGCTAAAACCTATTCAACACTGCATTCATTTGCCAGTCTCTCTCTGGGCACTAAGCGTGTTTCAGCGGCAGCGTTTGCGTTTCCTTATGCAGAATTCATGCGGACTACAAACCTTCCTTCAATTCCAGAAGCCTTCTTGAGCACGCTAAACACTTAACTAGCATGCAGGTGCCGCCTTCTCCTGCGCAGTAATTAGGCACATTTTTAGGCGGGACCTGTTGGCCGTAATCGCCTCAATAATGAGAGGACATCTGCCCAGGTGTCGGCTTCGTAATGAAATGAGCATTTGAGGCACTTAAAGTCCAGCGATCAGGTCCATTCATTAGGCTTAAGTGGCGCATCGTTAAGGCGCGTTTCAGGAACTCCGGTGTAGCTGCTGCGGAGCTCCAGCGAAAGATTCTGCCGTCTCGGCACCGTATAACTCCAGCTAGTGTGCACGGGCTGGATGCGAAACGCTGGAGGCTCTAGCGTTGTTAAAGTTCGTGCCGAATGGTGAATTCTTTGTTTGCATTCTAAAATAAGGAAATGAAATAGATGAAATGATACTCAAAGTCTAGAAACTGTGTTGCTGCGTCTGCCCAGCTGGGATACATTTGAATTTGAACTCATGTCTCCTAGTAAAAAAATTAGAATAAGCTATGAAGTATCAATCCAGAAGTAATGGTTAGAACGATTGCGCAATTCTGGATTTTAGAATGTTTCGTTAGGACTAACTCTGACGCTTTAAGCTAAAAAACTGAAGGGACAATAAACGAATGATGATCTTCAAGAAATACAACATTGACATGATTGCCAGGTGTAAAAGCTTTGCCGTTTCATCATCGTTTCCACGAGTGTAATGCAGCTGAGAAATTCTAGACAAATAATATAAATAAACCGGTGGGTCAGAGAATGAATTTCCACCCGTCTCAATTATAATTTTAAGATCGTGCATAATTGATTTTGCAGAAGAAGATGTTCTTATGATGCTCCAGTCTGCGATTCCATCTTAACATTTGTGAAGCGTAGTTAACCAAAGAAACGGCGTGAGCGAAGTTAGGTCGTGACTTTGTGCGGACGCTGCTGCCTGCTGTTTTGCGGAAACTAGTCCGGTCTAGTCTTTAGTGGGACGAGCCCAGTATTTTGTGGGAGCTAGTGTAGCCTAGTATTTTGTGGGAGCTAATCTAGCCTAGTATTTTGTGTAAGCTAATCTAGCCTAGTATTTTGCGAGAGCTAGTCTAGCCTATTCTTTTGTAGGAGGTAGTCCAGCTTAGTATTGTATTTTGTGAGAGCTAGTCCAGTCTAGTTTTTTGTGAGCTAGTCTAGCCAAGTATTTAATTTGAAAAAAAGCCATCTTAGTATTTTGAGCTAGGGAAACTAACCTAATAATGTGTGAAAGGAAAACCAACCTAGCTATTTACTGCGAGGGAAACTAACCTAATATGTGTAAGGGAAGCTAACCTAATACTGTGTTCGAGGGAAACCGACCAATATTATGTTTGAGGGCAACCGACCAATATTATGTATGAGGGAAACCGACCCAATATTATGTGTGAGGGAAACTGACCCAATATTATGTGTGAGGGAAACTGACCCAATATTTTGTGTGAGGGAAACAGACCCAATATTATGTTTGAAGGAAACCGACCCAATATTATGTGTGAGGGAAACTAACCTAACAACATGTGTGAGGGAAGTTATCCTAGTATTTTTTGCGATGGAAACTAACCTACTACTTGTGTGAGGGGCGCCGACCTAGCATTTCGAGACAGAGAAGTCAACCTAGTACCTGATGACTAATATAATTTTACCTCAACAATGAGTGTGACCATAATGATCTGAGAACAGGTGTGCCACGCTTCATTATAAATCGGTTGTAAGTATTGCTTCGTTTGCAAGCAATAAATTGCAGAAATAAGTCGAGTCTAAAAATGAGTTTATCCCAAAACCGCATTTCAATAAAGTGATAAAAAGATACCTCCAGAAATTTGTATACGAAAATTTCGTTGTGTGAAGTAACATTATTTGAAAATTTAGTAAAAATTAAAAAACAAAGGAGCCCGTATGGCTATTTTCTAAAATATGTACAACCTCCATCTGTAAAACTAAATGACTGCTTTTTCTTTCTCTTTTACCTTTGAATCCTGAAGAACATTGTGGAAGACATAAAATACGGCGATTTATCTTCAAATGAATGGCCTGCGACGTCAAATTTTTGCTCTCTCAAAAGCAAACATAGAAAGAGCACCACACTAGTGCCACTGACACAGTCAAGAGCATACATAGCAAGAGCACCACACTAGTGCTACTGACATAGTCAAGAGCATACATAGCAAGAGCACCACACTAGTGCCACTGACCTAGTAAAAAGCATACATAGCAAGAGCACCACACTAGTGCCACTGACAGTCAAAATGAATGTAACCTTGGGGCTTTGTTTCTCCCGAGGCTCACCTACACCAATACAGTAACTTCCCGTCGTTGTGGCCGTACTCTGAGTTCGGAATATCTCTTTTTTGCAACGAGTCAAATAACCTACATGAAAATAGAATGAAAACTTAACCATAATGTGTTTGGAAGGGAAAGACTATGGAATTGAGAGTCAAATAGCAAACACGATAAGGAAAGTTAGAGGACTACCACGAAACTGAACCGCCATGAAATTGAAATAAAATTACCAGCATGAAGTTAAAATGGAAATAACTTTTAGGAAATTGAGTTCCATTTTACGATGTGCAACATAAATCACGGAAAATGATTTTCAGCAAACTGGCTAACCATCTTTGGCATTGTTCTACCGTTGTAAAGGTTGTTCAAATAAACCATGTTCAGCACGTTAGCATATGATCATGAAATAATGTCCCTTTGTAACGGATCGTCTCAACCGTATTCAGCACGTTAGCATGCCATCATAAAATTCCGTGCCGTTCTAACGGGTTAGCCATGCCGTTTTTAGTACGTTAGCATACCGCCATAAAATATTGTGGCATTGCAACGGGTCAGCTAAGCCGTTTTCAATACGTTAGCATATTGTCATAAAATATTTTTTCGTTGTAACGGGTCACTCGATGCAGCATGCCGCGTTTTACACAAGTGCAACCCTTCCCCCCCCTCCCCCACACAGAGCGTTGCTCCGCTTGCATGACTCTGGCATATATGTTGCCTGGGTTTCAGCGAATGCGGTCATTTAGAACAGAAGCTCGCTATAAATCAAGTTTGGCTCGAGTGTGTCCGGCGTGCAACATGTTCACTGCCTGTGATGAAAGGTCTCTTCCAGTGAAAATTCTCTAAGCGACCGCGCTAAATTGTACCGCTGGTGCAGTCAAATAGGTGACTTGAGGAAGCTTTGTGTTGCGCGAGATCGAGCGTTTCGCTAGGCTTGGCGCTGATCTATTTATGTGGGTGTCGGGTACTAATGAGTCCCCGAGTGGCTGCATGGTGTCAAGGAAGTAGCGGAGAGCTCGTCAAACTTTTGGAGGACATCGAATAATGTTGAGTGGAAATATGCTCTTCTTCAGAGGTAAAAATTCAGTTTTAGTAAATATGCACGTGGGCTTGTCCCTTCGCCTGAATCTTCAGCGTGTGAAATTCAGTTTTATGCAATGTTTAATTTATTTTTTCAATCATTCCTATTCAGTATCAAGTTTAGTTTTAACTACTCACTCAACAAAGGTAAATCTTTTAGAAGGTACTCTATATTTACAAAGCGAATACAGCGATCATTTTATGCCCGCTGTAAGTGGTCGCGTCAACTGCACTCGACCAAAACGAAATGTTGACTATACGATCAATTCGAAAATATGCACTAACTATTAAAATGTTTCTGATGCTTGGCATCGCCTCAGAGCGCTCTTAGATGATTTCAAACAAATTCCGTATTTTTGTGGTGCACGAGCGAGACCTTGTATAGTCACGCAAGGCCCCTGAGCGTTCAGAGCAGCACCTCTCAACGTTTTATCCTTGCGTAGCCCTCGCACTTAATAACAGAATAGGTTACATATGATGTCTGTTTTGCAATAACCAAAAAATATGTTGCGTATTTAGCAATACTACGAGTATAAAACTACGTCAAAATTCAAAAGTGTATCGGCTTATCTCACCTGTTCTTGCGGAACCGTTGGGGACCTTTTGAGGAACTTGAGGGCCCCATGGGACCTCGGTGGAGAAACGCTGGTGTAGATGCATACATCAACGTGTTCAGCGAGTCGAGACGCTGGCTACTACGCGCTGTACAATGCTTACCACTTGAATGTGAGGTGCTTATGGAAATTTTATCCTAATTTCCCTCACTTTCAGCAGGAGTTCTTTTATGCCTTTCCGAGAAATAGTTCTTTCATCGCTATAAATGTTCCTTTAACTCCTCTACACTGCAATGAAAGGCCCACTGCATCTGAAGTCAGGTTCTGTAATTTTTTCCAGCTGCCATTTCAGGTACCATCAGATCTTGCGGTAAATTTTCATAATTTTGAAGACCAGTGTGTCACGCCTGTAGGCAGGGTCGATGCACTACATTCACAGACAGACTTTAAAATCTCAAAATTCATTGGAAATTGAGTTGATTTTTCCGACGCTTTTATTTTCATTGAGGTTCATTTTTGCAAGAAATTTTTACTTTTACAACCCCAGCTGTCACTAAATATAGGGTGTTTCATTAGAGTGTCGAATTTCAATTGGGTGACACTTTGTATTTTGAAGCTTGAAGACACGTTCCTTTCACGGTACCTATCTCCTTTACTCGTATTTCATTGGGCCAATGATTACTACAATTTAAAAACTTTTGTATTTTGCAGCTAAATGAAGGACTGTAAGGTGCAAGACAATTAATACCAGTCTGACTATCATAAAATAGTGAAAGCTTTTGGAATAATTGAGCGAAGTGGAATAGGCCCCAACTGCAGAATTCGTCCGGAAAGCTCAAAGAAAAGTGTCGCCTTTGATGGCTGTGTTTTGTTGTATACGAGCCCTAGAGCTGTCGAATACTTCATCTTTAATGACATTTTCTTGTCAGCTGCTGTCTTGGAACAGTATTTCAAATTATATCTGTACCGAATTATTCACTCAAAGTAAATTTTGCCCCCTTCAGTAAGATTGAATTAACCCATTGTCGGTGAAAATAAACTTCACAGATCTTCATTGTTTTCTAGGCGTAACATTTTATCTGGTAAAATCAAATTTTGCGGACTCTTTAGCTAATGCTAAATCTATCTTCCTATTTATCTTTCGACATTGTCCATGCGATGCTGGAACTGGCAGGAAAGAAAAGGTAAGCGCTTGATAATCAGAACAGTTTAAGACAAAGCTACCTGCCTGTGAAATCTTTGGCAAAAATCAGGAGTGAAGCTGATCTTGAACTGCCTAAGGTACATACACCGACCACTGATCCCTTCCATCCAAGGCGAGAGTGGTGCTCTGCTCGAACTGAGAGACTGCCAGCCCTGAGGCCCTTCGTGGAAAACAAAAGCGATGCTCTACTTAAAGTCTAGAACCATTTGACTTTAAAACATCTGAGATTTTAAAGCGTGGTCTCAAAACGAGGGTCTCCTCAGGAAACAGCTGTGTCTACAGCCGAACTTGTGCAATAATACTGAGAAGAATTGGCTCTTTCAACTCTGGTTTACTTTTTAAAGCCTTCACGGCACAAATGTTGCAACAACGTATGGCAAAGAGACTTTGCTTTGTTCTGCAAGTCAAAGAAGTCCGCGTCCAACCTTACCAAGATGCTCTAATGGGAGTCCCTGTGCTGGTAGTTTCTATTGGGTCTACTTCTCTTTGCGCGTCTTTTTATCAGAGTGTGTTGTGAGCTTTTTTTACCTGCTACAAGATATTCATGAACTTTAAATTATATTTTTTCGGATTTAATGCTCATGAATGTCCTTTTAATGAAACAGAACCTATTTCTATGTCATTACTGAGCTGGAAACGTCGAAAGTATATCACCTCGTAATATAACCCAGCCCAGACATTGACCAGCGACTAAACAATAAAAGAAGATGGTTCTACCACTCCTACCACTCTACCATGTCTCCCTCTCACACTTTGAAGCAATGGTACATCGCCCAAGTCTCCCTGAGATGGGATATAACTCCAAATTAGATCTCGGTATTGCAGGTCATGCTCGTTAACTCAAAGCATGTGCAGCATGCCAGCTCTTGTGAGTGGCCCAGTATCTATGGAGACGTATGATAGGAGTGAACGCATAGAATGGTAACGCTTGCAGCTGGAAGAACGGAGTCCCAGCGTAGGTATAATGGTACAGTCAGCGTGGGATACGAACAGCTCTGTGGCTCAAGATTAGGGATAGTATTTGGCATCGCTTCATTCGGTGTAGAGTTACCGCAGAGGATAGCTAATCTCTCTGGCAAAGCAGTATAGAGGTGCATCACAGTGCAGGGGTGTATCACAGTGCAGGGATGCATCACAGTGCAGGGAAGCAACACAGTGCAGGGACGCAACACAGAGCAGGGACGCAACACAGAGCAGAGACGCAACACAGAGCAGGGACGCAACACAGAGCAGGGACGCAACGAGCAAATACATGAAGCAAGGCTCAGCTCGAGCGGAAGGCACGCGTAGGCAGTTTACCCCCAATTAACAAGTTCTCTAAGAAAGGAGCCCTAAGAGCCGTCACTCTGAAGAGCAATCAGCACCTTCAGCCTCTGCCTGATTATAATAGACGAAAATGCTCAGCTTCTCAAAACTCCAGCCATTTAATGGGCGAAATTTAACTTTTAGCGAGCGGAGTCTTTTCATCGGAGGATACTTCATATTTGTTTACCAAAAATTCAAAATATCGATTGTGTTAAAAGCAAATCTTTTATGATGCCTTTCAACTGACGATTGAACATATACCGTGCGATTGCATATTCGGTTCTTCCAGCGCAATTCTAAATTTGAGAATATCGAGTTGAACAGAATAAACTTCCTTCACGTTTATATCGGCAATCATATAAGAAAACTTTAATTAATTTGTCACCGAATCGGAGAAGGTTCAAATGAATCTAAATGTTGCCCACGACTTTTACAATAATGTTTACATCAAGATATTCTGTTGCCTAGCAGTCTTTACTCCTGCTAATATTTTGTAAAATTTAAGAGCAGATTGCAATCGCGGAACAGTTTCAGTTCAGACTACAATGTTTCAGTTCAGCGTCAGCGAGATGGCAATCAGAACTATCGTACAACCAGACGGCAATCAGAACTATCGTACAGCCGATTGCTGCCTCAACTCAGCGTTAGTATTTAGTGAAAGACTTCCCAAGCAGAAATTTACGGGGAGTCTGAACTCAAAAATTGAATGAAATACATTTAATAGAAAGCTAACTTTAATGGCCGCTGTCTTCTGGTATGCAGAGGGGAGTTAGCTAATTGACTTCCTCGAAGACGAGAAGAAAATTACACCTGCTTATTAACAAGGTTTTCTGATAAAATTGACCAAGAAGTTGGAGGAGAAACACCCTAGAAAGCTGCGTCAACGCGTCCTATTCTATTACGATAATGCACCCGCTCATGGTGCTTGGAAAATATGAGCTGTGTGACGTGAATTTCGATTGGAAATTATCAGACACCCATCTTTCAGCCCTGATTCGACGCCATCCGATTTCTTTTTGTTACCAAAGTCAAAAAATATTTGAAAGGGGCTAATTTTCCATGAACTGAAGATGTCAAAAAGCTGCTCTGACATGGTTCACATCACAAAACCCTCAGTTCTACAAAGACGGACTTGAAGGCTGCCATCAACGTTTGAAAAAGTGAATTGACCTTAATGAAGCATATTTTGAAAAATATAGATCATAACTGGAGTACTTTTTTCATACTATCCTTTTGCCCCAAACTTTTTGAAGTCCCCTCGTATGTGTTCTGTACAAAAGGATGGGCACTGAAATTAAATACGCGGTAGGTACCTTCTATTCATTCATAAAATGTGTTAAATTGTGGAACATATATATATTTTTTTTATTCATGACTTCATTTTTCAGTTCACTAAACTTTACAAACATACGACGCAGAGATTCTAAATTTTGATGAAATGCACGATTCACAAGTTCTTTGTGCGAAACATTATAAGCTATTCGCTATCTATTCTTTGGCTCCAAACTTTTCCGTGTTTTCGAAAAGAATTGTGAATTCTACAGCAGCATGAAGCCCTGTGATCACGCCCCAATGACTGCAGATATCAGTTGTCGATAATTTTCCATATGCAGCCGCTGTAGCGCGATGCCGGACTGGCGAGATGAGAAACAGAGCGGAAGGGTTTCCTGGGAATGCATGTGCTGCCAAGGAGCGGCTGCGCTCATCACATTTAAAAAATCCCTCTAATCCTTGGAGTTAAGGCGCTCTTCTAAATTACATTTTTTATTCGAATGGCTTGGTGTCAGTTCTTGTTGAAAGAATGAAAGGAATCGTTTATGTGCCGCAAAAGCCATGGGCTGCATTCCACATGAATGAGAAAACGGTGTCCGAAAGGATTATTAATCTTATTTAAAAATAATACCTAACAATTTTCATTGATTTAAATGACGTGAGAAGGCTCAAAAGAGTTCGTCAATTCACCCGCAAACTCGACGTTAGAGGCCTACGGTACAATCACCTCAAAACGACCATGTAATTCAAAGGACGAAAAATTCATGGCATCAGACGGGTTGTTGAGGTACTTGAGAAATGAACTCAACTCCGGCGTGACCACCGATTAAAGAAACGGCGAATCCTCGTTTCGCGAATTTTTTTTGGCCAACCAGTTCATATTTTTGCTTCTATTTCCTCGTATTTCACTAGAATCAAAGAATAATTATTCATCCGACTCGAAAAATGACGTCTTTGATGTGAATTAATTACGGGTAAGGACCATACATCAAGCGGCTTGCTTTGGTCGTCCCAAAGGAAGTACAGAAGCACCTCCTCCAACAGGCCACTCCAATTTAGTGATGTGTGGGCTGTGCAAAAGGAGGGACTTTTCCCTCCATTTCTTAGTTCGAGAAGAATTAAAACTTTAGCTAAAGTTGTAGTTGTGCGAAGGATTTTCCTCAAGAATTCAGAAAGAGTCTAAGCTTGTTTAGAAACTCTTTTGGGTATTTATGAGAGTTTATGCATGTTTCACGGTATCACGTGTGCCATGCTAATCCTGAAAACATGATCTTATGCTACCAGAATGGCACCAGATCGTTCAATGGAAAAGCTCTGCAAATTGTGGACTTTGTGAGAGGCGCGTACTCATCTTTTTCAGTAATATCCATAGCACGTGCATGACACCCTTTTTCAATGTCTACAGCATATGCATGACACCCTTTTTCAATGTCTACAGCATGTGCATGACACCCTTTTTCAATAATATCCACAGCATGTGCATGACACCGTTTTTCAGTAATGTCCACAGTATGTGCATGACACCCTTTTCCAGTAATATCCCCAACATGTGAATGGTACCATGCTTGACAATGACAACCATGCTGGACATTAACCGTGTTGGTTTCATCAGGGAATAGGCTTCATAAATATCGTTCGAGATATAAATTTGAGGCTATTACGTATTCTGTGTTGAGGCTACATATCAAGGATATCCTCTCTCAGGGCAATACAGACGCTTAAATCACATGTAAGTTACCGGGTTCTTATGAAAAACGTTATGAGACATTTGTATAATTTAAGCGATAAATAAGTCGGCAGTAAGTGTCACTCTTCGTGCAGTTCCATCAGAAACTTCCTACATCTCTTACGCTATTGCCGGAATGTTTTTCATTCACGATGATCACCGTGCCGATGTCAGTGACCCCTGTGATACTGACCCAGTCCAGCACCGCTAAAACTTCAATAATGTAACCTGAATAAACTGTACGCATTGCGATAGAGTTTCAAGAGGTTCTTTGAAATGATTCCATTGAAGATAATTGTATTTGCTGACAATCCATGTGATTTTATGAGCAAAAATGGCTCGCTGTACAGATCGAACTCAGTATGTATACGTTAACCACGATTCCCTCCCGCGCTTCAACTCCCGACCGTCTACCTCGAGCAAGACCGGTCTTATGATTTGTTCTTTAAACAAGCAATTTCGAATACTTAATTTCACTCTATTTTCTTATATTTACAGAAATGCAGTTTCTTTTAATGAAATGATAGGCAACTAATATGATGTAAACTCCAGATAAGAAAAATGGCAGCCCTAAAAGATTAAATATTATTTCAAGTGTGATTTTAAGTTCGCTCAGGCAACAACACGACCAGATAATGAGAGTTACAGTGCACAGAGAGCAACCCTCTTGCAGAAAAAATACTTTGAAAACTATAATTTCCTTCAGTAGGATTGAATTAACCCATTGCTGATGAAGCTAAACTTCACAGTTCTGTATTCTTTTCAAGGCGTAATATTTTACCCAATAAAATTAAACTTTTCATTGAAGGACATAACGTAATGAAGAGATCCCGGATAGAGTACAATGCAATTTCTACATGAATTGAAGACAAAAAAAAACGAGATATAAGACATAATAAAAATATGTCAAATAGACCACAAGATCATTACTTAGTGAATAAAACCCTAAGCTACAAACATTAGACTGAGTTAGTCCTGTGCGGAGCAGAACATACATAATAAAAGTACCGAGTAGAGCACAAGAAGCTGAAGAAGCTCCTCATAGATGGATGGTCTCTTGAGGGACCCGCAAGTGCACCAGGCGGACTCGGCATCGCTCTTCCCGCAGCCACATGCGGTAACTTGCTCTTATCCTCTCTGCTGTACAAATCCAGGTCTCAAACGGGGGAACGTGTTGTTTTAAGGCTACTTTTGATCAGTTATCTGAGCTCATAATTGCTTGAATGATAACACATTTTGATGATATTTGTAGTTAAATGCGAATATGTCTTGGATATCGATCGTAACCAATCAAAATTAACAGCTTGAGATTTGGCACGTAAAAATGATCACAGATCTCTTGAAAAGTCTTACAACATATGGAAGGTTCTGAAAAGCATATTTATGTTGTACAGAGATGAGGCCTATGATGATCAACAAATAACGAAGCAAAAAATACTGCAATATTATGTTTTACTAGCGACAGAATTTCTTCCTCTTTTACCAATCTCCTGTCATGAGATCGCGAGAATATCTATCCCATATCAGATGCCGGCAAATTTCTATCCGTACAATTTAACAAATGCGAATATCCGTCTGTGTGACATTTTTCAACAGTACTGCCACGGGCTGTAGCCCGACGTACAAAGTACTCCATTCTGGAGTCAGGCTGACTCCTTAGGCAAATTAAACCACTCCGGCGGGACGGTTTGAAACCTTTTCAGCCCCGCGACGCGCCTCTTTAAGGTTTGGATTCTCAAGGCATAATGCGTACTCTATGCATGAAATGAAACAGCATAGAGCTAGTGTAATTTCCGTCCCATGGAGAGGTTTTAAACCTATGAAAAGTACTACACACTCAATGCTAAGTACCAACATTAAAGGTAATATACAGTACAGTATGTGTCATCTTAACGATTATTTTTTGCCTGACGTAGGTAGGAACAGACATTCTCATTTCTAAAGCTCCTGCATAATGGCTTATGATGAGGACTAGATCTTATGCTAGAAAGAGAAACATCACCAAAATAGCTGAACAAAACTATTCAGCGACTTAACCTTCTTGGCATCACTTGAAGAATGTGGTAAATGATATGCGGACGCATGCAACAGACGCACAGTACTCTATTTCCGAAGCATGCACGCAATCAAAGTTTAGCCGTTGTGCCCAAAGAATGCGACAAAGGATCCAATACACTTGTGATTCGGTACCCTGTATAATTCAAAAAACAAGTAAGTTAAGTAAGTTGAGTTTCTTTGCAATTATTTGTGCCCAAATATTTCCCGAAATGCTGCAGTCTCGGGGCTATGGAAATGAATATTGAATTATTTTTCATTCTCACAACAGATAATGAGACAATAACAAATTAACACACCCAAGCTCTTCGTAAGAGCTCTGCATACACCGGAAAACAATTATCTACCATTAAATTAGACCCTAACATTAGCGGCCTCTGTACCGGCCGCTGATGTACGATGGAAATAGATTGTTTATATTAACTCCAGATCTCACGAGCGTCTGATTGATTGTGAAAAACAGACAAGCACCTTACGCATTGCGCCCTTGAATTGCTGATTATTCAGTGCGTCAAGTGACGCAGATTGTCTCGCAAGTGTCATTAATATCGGAGTGACGAATAGTTTGAATGATCACGAATATATTCACGCTAATGTAAGCGGTGAAATTTCAGCAGGTAACCCTAACGAAAATACACGAGAATTAAATTGCAAAAGTACCGAATACAAAATTTCGGTCCTTACGTATTATCGGGAGGACTTTTGATTTT
>VOMN01002602.1:0-34143 GCA_014899125.1 Orchestia grillus
ACTTGCAGCCCCACTCACACCTGCAGTCCACTCCTACGATCTATTGCTACAGCCCACCTGCAGCCCCACTCACACCTGCAGCAACACTCTCCCCAGCAAACGTGGGAGTACAGACAACATAACATGATCTCCAAGGTAAGTGAGTGACGTCCGCTTATGTTTACAACCAAAAATGATTGAAATCATGGTTACTTCAAGAAAATAAGACACTCAAGATGCGTTCAAGAACAGCCCATTCCAAATGGCGAGTACCCAATAAGTTGAAACCGTCTACATACACGTAGTCACCGCCACGAATGGTGTCCGACGAAGTTTATGCATCGTAGGTCCCGCTCATTAAACCTGACAGAAAAAAGCGACCAAATATGGACGGGCTGCTAAACCGACCTGGTGTTTGAATGATCTATTCATAGTTCCGCCGCTTGGCTTTTGTGAATTTTCAAATTGAAGTTCTTCATGGTCTGAGATTTCTGGGTAAGAAGTACATTCATTATCAAATTCAGATCAAGACATCTGTGTTCCCGCACTAAGCGGACCTGAATCCATACATGTACACAGAGATAACACAGGTTTAATATGGCGATTGCGTAGGCTCAGGTGCACTTGTAGGGCCTAACAACTGCAGCTGACACCACAGCTGAGGCCAAAACACAGGTCCAGGTGCACCTGTGGGGCCCAATAACTGCAGCTGAGGCCAAAACACAGGCCCAGGTGCACCTGTAGGGCCTAACAACTGCAGCTGATACCGCAGCTGAGCCCAAAACACAGGTCCAGGTGCACCTGTGGGGCCCAATAACTGCAGCTGACACCACAGCTGAGCCCAAAACACAGGTCCAGGTGCACCTGTAGGGCCCAATAACTGCAGCTGACACCGCAGCTGAGGCCAAAAGACGTTAGGTTCACACCTCAACGCCTCCTAACAACACTCCACCTGAGCCTCGTTCATACCCCGCTAGCAAGAGGCGTTTTAAGAAGTCGGAATCTGGGAGGTGTGGAACACAGGCTCTTTTATTTTCGGACACCAGGACCCGTGAAGTTCAAGTGAGAGTTCACAGAACTTAATCTCGCCAGCACTAAGTGGAATATTAACCCATCACCGACCAAATTATTTTGGCGATAAGGGTAGATTTTGCTTTGTACGAAAAACTAACTGTAGCCTAATGTATACATGCAATAAGGTTGCATTTAGCATTTCACGAAAAACTAGCAGCGCCCTTATGAAAGTGACGGTGAAGGATTAATTAACCCTCAGCCCCATGGCGCGTCGGCCCAGTCTAACTTTCTCGTTGGAGCACCTATAAATATCCATCATTTTGGCAACCCAAGTATTTTTATAAATTTTTTCATAAATTCATCGTTGGAGCGGCGAAAAATTATACTGGAGTTAGGGGCACATGCTGGATTTACTCATAAATAGATAATACTGAAGAGATTTACTTTGTGATAACTGGATACTGCAGTTCTAACTCTTATACCCTTGTTTTAAAAACGCTTTCAAATGAGTTGTTGCATTTTAAGCCAGCACAGCTTAGTCATTTAGCGTTGATTCAAGAAGTGGAGTGGTGCAATAATTCACGCAGTGAAGGGATGACGAATTGCTTGAGATATGGCCCGTCAATGCCTCGTCTTCCCCTGCCAAAACAGCACCGAGCAGGCAAAGCGTAGTACAACAGCAACCACATCACTAACCAGAGCTACGTCACGTGCACGAAGACATTAGATGGTGCACACCGAAGGACAGAACTTATCAATGCTTTAATTAAATACATTATCCAAAAGCATAAGTCTTTCACAGAAGAAGACACTGGTCTTTGAAGCGTTGTAAACACTTGCAAGTCAATCCAAACTCAAGCGTGATGTGCTACACAAGTAGAACACAGGATGCCATTGGAGAAAAAATGTTTGAGCTTGAAACTTATTCTGAAAAATATCCACTTTTTTTACGTACTGCTTCAAAAATATTCATTGTCATCCAAACTTATCCAAACTAAAATGAGTGAGGATACATAAAAAATAACTGAACGAGATTTCTGTAAAAAAAATAAGCCTGTATCAATCGTCAGTAGTAGATGTAACCCAATAATTATTCTTCTTTACAATAATACATGTATCTTCAAGCCCAATGTTTAAGGATATACAATGTGACCTCATACAAATCAGATCCTAATCCTAGACATGAATATTGTCCTTTTAAGTACTTGAGATTCCGACGGAACTTTTCAAGAGCTTCGAGGGAAATGCACGTCCTTGACTAGCTGCAAGGGGAACCCGAGCGTGCCTGCAACTGTGGTGAAATTCCCGCAACATCTGCGATATCATTTCTAGTGGATAAGTATCTCAATGAAGAAGCACAAGTGTGTCCAATGTTAAATGATGCACAATTCTTCTTAACGAATAGTACGTAAAACTACGAGGAGGCAGATGTCTTCATCGCCGTAACAACGATCTGCGGATTGACGTCTAAAGCATAGAAATAATTGATGCACATCAAGCATTTCAGAATTACAAGCGATTTACTAGGACAAAAAGTTTCTTGATCAACTTGAGTAAATCATAGGCGAGTATGAAATGAACTTTCATTAACGGTACTTTGATGGGTATAGCTACAGCGAAATCTAAAAAATATTATTTCCATTTCTTTTAAAATGAGTATTTATATCAATTTCTGCGATAAGCATTACATTATAATCCTCAGAAAATGAATAATCTGCACCGAAAAAAAATTTTACAATGCTTCTTTTCTAATGTTCTCCCCGGAACAACGAATCGTTCAGCGTTAGCATGTAAAGTTATTCGAATACCTGGAGAACGAGATACATCGCTCTAACGGAATAAGCTCCGAATAAAAAACTGTAGCATTCATCTAAGATGCAGCTAAAAGAGTTCACCTTGGAACAGAACGAGCTTCGCCTTTCGAAAGTCGTCACTCGGAGACACGCAATTATACTAATTCGAAACACTCGACTTAAGAAGGCAGAAATAAATACTTTTCCTTACGAAGTCGAGAGAAAAATAGCGTGAAGTGCCATTTCCGTGCGATGTAACTATGCGACAGCAACAGATGGCAGCTGGAGGGCTTCTTTCTGACGCAAGTCTCGTAGGTGGCGCAAGAAACCTCTCTGGGAACGCATGCAAATAACACCGCGTAACCTGGCGAAGTGTTCGTAATAGAACATCGGCTGGGAGCAGGAACATCACGAGAAGAATTCGGCTCTCAGATCATACGGAATCGAGTTGATATAAGCGTAAGAAAAAACACGAGATACGATTATGATGTGAGCGTAAGTAGATATGAACGTAAGAAAAAACACGAGATACGATTATGATGTGAGCGTAAGTAGATATGGGCGTAAGAAAAAATACGAGATGCTATTATGACGTGAGCGTAAGAAACACGAGGTACGATTATGACGTGAGCGTAAGAAACACGAGGTACGATTATGACGTGAGTGTAAGAAACACGAGGTACGATTATGACGAGTGTAAGAAACACGAGGTACGATTATGACGTGAGCGTAAGTAGATATGAGCGTAAGAAAAAGCACGAGATACGATTATGACGTGAGCGTAAGAAACACGAGGTACAATTATGGTCCAGTAGAACTGACTGAGACCTGAGATGCCAACCGAGTACATCAGATCTGAATCAAACGCTCACAAAACAAAGCACGTCGATCCAATGAAAAATTGACGATAAGCAGGCGAAATTTTATTGAGAAGCTTAGAATCTGGGACACAGATATGCTATGAAATGTATAACGGCGCATTGCGGGGCTGTCATTTAAACTGATACGGAATTTTAATGTAGACATTACATAGACATTAAAATACACTACCGCTCATGCACCATAACTCAACACAGATTCATCTCAAGACCTATCTTCTTACAACCATGATGTTAATAGTAGTACACGCACATCGCGCTAGAAAATTTAAGTTAGTTTCGTACAAAATATTAGTGTGTTAAAAAAATAATTTTCTTGCGCATGTGCCGTAGATATTAATGTAGGACCAGGGATCCGAAAAAAAAGAATTCAGACTGAAATTCATCGTACATCGAAAAAGAGTCAAACTGGGAAACGAACGAAAAGTCAACAAAGGTATGAACCACAGGCGGCTCTGTTTGATCTGTGCGTGGGTGCGATAACGTCCGTCTGATGCCTCACTAAAAGCGCATGCCGAATCCAACGCAGGGTAACTTTACTCTGCATGGATTGAGTCATCGGTGATAACGGGATGCGCGGTTGCGTAGCTCACGTGATTGCCATTTTTTTAGACATCCGCTAATGCGTCTAATGATGTACCGCTTGAGGGCAATATCCTGTCAGGAGCTCCCCCTTATAGGATACCAAACTCCTCACAGATCTTGAGATCAGGAGCTTCTTCAAGCTCCACTGTACATGTCTCCTATCAGCAACGTACAAGGAAACGAATAGAGCTCGAAAAAATGTTTCATCCGAATTCCGAAACACGTATATGCGAAACAATATATACGAAACACGTGCATGAGATATTTCAGGAAATTCATATCAGAAAATATGTTTTCACATCCCTTTAAAAATTGAACAGAATTTTAGGAACGTTTCTAAAGTTAATACCCCCTTCCGACCCAGTGGAGCGTGGCCCTCAGTACATGCCCGTAGAAATTCCTGACCCTCAGCTCTTACAGCTCTTACACTTCAGTTTTATCGCTTGTGACTACATCGGAAGTCAGGTAATATGATGAAAGTCCCAAAACTATGTCATGAAAATCTGACATCAGAATTCGTGCACACTAAGCTTTTCAAAACTGGGCGTCATAAACTATATTGAATAAAACGTCAACATTTAGCTCCACCGTTTTAGAGGTTCTGAGCTAATTTCTGCTAGTTAATTTATCTTACAACAAAGGTCCTACTAAATAATCTAACCGAAAAGTAGACGGAAAATAAAGGCAACCAATTATTTTTCCATTCATCAGTGTGAGTTAACGATCAAACAAAGACACGAGTTGCCCAGAGTAAAGTAAAACAAACTAAGCAGAGACCATCGATGAAAGCAAGCCGTGAAAATGATCCGGTCAGCAAGCACCAAAGTCAAGACCGACACAGGACACTGCTCGTTGAGCGAGGGTGTCCGCTTGGCAACCACCAAATGTTCTTCGTCGTCCTCCATTACTCTTTTCTCCTAGTGTCAAGCTAACGTCGCATCACATCAAATTATTTTGCTATCACATGTCCACGTTGCCTAATGACAGTATTAGCATTCATTTCCGTCACATACAACCACAATTCACCACCACTTTAACCCCAACCTCACCAACGTAGCCTTGATCTTCCGTTCCCCCGCAACAGATATCTTTGGACAACAACTCCCACTGCTCCCAGCTGCACTCCCAGTAGATGTTTTCTAAACGAAAATCTGTTAACAAACAATGCTTTACTGTACATACAAATGTAAATATCTTCCACCAACAACGCATTATTTTGTAAATGAATCCTATCACGCTTTTGTGATATTTTTGATCCTCTTCTACTTTTCTAAAGTTAGAATTGTCCAAATTTGTATTTTTTATGATAGCACTCAGTTGCGATTTGCGCGACACAGATAGGTTCGTCGCAGCGGTCAGCTTTTACTTATGCTCTTAGTGCTTTCCCTTGAGTGAGTCGTATTAAAATTACAGATCTTGACACCAGTCAAACCGAGTTGATATAAAAGCTAGCCTGTTCTCAACAGGTCGCTAATATCTACGCTTCCTTGCAGCCTTCAAGCGTGGGAGGCGCTCGATGGTCTGTGTGTAATCAAAACTCGCGTCACGACTCTTGTCATCGTTTTTGGTCCTGACGGCACCCGCCGTAGCCTGGCTAATTTTGGCCAGGTAATATCAAACAAACTTGAGCTCGTTGGGTAAGTTCTGGCTTAGTGTCATCTGCAGTAACCATTCATCAATCAAAACAGAAATTGACCACTCAATATATTATTATACCACAAGTGATCAGTTTCAGGGCGATATTAACTTTAACAATTTTATATTCAATTAAGGGATTGTTAACCCAACCAGCCAGAGAGACCAATTCTTCACGCACTCGCGAGTTTGAAGCTTTAAAAGACTTCGAGGGTGAACAGGCAATAATGAAATATAGACCTGGGACT
This sequence comes from Orchestia grillus, assembly GCA_014899125.1. Classification (NCBI taxonomy): domain Eukaryota; kingdom Metazoa; phylum Arthropoda; class Malacostraca; order Amphipoda; family Talitridae; genus Orchestia; species Orchestia grillus. The sequence continues at coordinate 6,133 of VOMN01002602.1, forward strand.
TATGCATTCAATTGATTAATACTCAACACAGACAGGAAAAAATACCATTGGTATCTATTGGTCATATACGGATTTAAATTACAAAATGAAAATTCAATTTTTTATCCAAATTACAAAATGTAAATTTAATTTTTTAATTAAATTACAAAATTTAAATGGTGGTGATATTTTCCGAAAATATTGAAATGTAGGTATTTACCGAGCAAAAAAAGGTTCTAATTTATTTCATTTATTTAAAAAGGTTCTAATACCGTAGACTTGAGCATTCCTCACCATTGTTAGAGACGCTGCCTGGAACCAAAGGCCCGACAGTGAATACAAAAGTACGCCACCAACACACCAGTGACGAAGTTTCTCACTCCACTTTCCCAAAAGCTCAGGAATGACATTCAAAGCTATCAACCGTATTCGAAACGATGTGTCAACTTGAACTCGGATTTCAAGAACCCGTTTGACTGCTCCATTCATCATGTACATTCACGACTTTCACCTGGACCATTTCTCCGCCTCTCCTGCGTGTTGTAACTGTAGTAACGGGTTAGTGACGGGCTCATGACGTAACCGTCGCAGCAGGGCACCATGTCGGGCACGAATGACTCCACATAAATGTTTCACAAGCGCGTCAACCAACAACCTCAGCCGGCTAATGGGCATCACTGAGAGGCTGATGATCTGAACGTTATGTTAAGATCGTTCTCACGGATTTTGAATCATTTATTATTAGTCACTACGCTTTTTTTCAACTATCACAGACATTTTTCACACCTCTAAAAATATACTTTCATAGAATATAAACCCCATAATATAATCATGCTAATCCAATAAGTAAAACGACGTAACCGTCAAAATCCTATGGAACCGTCCTCAAAATCCTCGTATTGCAAGCGTTACAACCCCATGGGTTGGTATTGTACCCGTCGTAACCCCACGGGCCTGACGTAACCGACAGCCCCCCCACACACCTGATGCCTGTGTTCGGTTACCTCACGTGAACAAGGCTTGCGCGGCGCACTGGAGCGTGTAAGCGGCTGGCAAACACGCCACGCGGCCACACATGCACACTCTGACCGTGAATTGGTACGCAATTCACGAGCGAGTTTTGAAAGTACGAGCGATTTCGGTTCATAAGTTAAAGTCGAATGAAATACCCAAGTGTTACATGCACAGAAGATGGTAAAAAACACGGTGATATGAAACGTGGATAACATGCATTTCAACGGGGAAATCACAAGGAGCTGATTTAGACCATTTAAACTTAGGTGCATAAGTGTGTGTAATCATTGGTTGGTGTAAATTAACAGTTAAAAAATTACTTTTTAACTATCGAAACACTCGTCACTGTATCACTTCGCCTTCCTGTAAATTTCCTTACACCTTCTAGTGTTCAATCTGAACTGTAAGTCTTGCTGTAAGCCCTTCTGTCTAACAAAAGCCATCAAATACAGGTGTCTAAAGCCGCGAGATTTAGACTGAAAAAAGTTCATGAGTTATTGTCAGATGCCTGTGATTTTCTAGCATCCGCTCAATGGCTTCTTTGTTGAATGATGACACTGAACTCTTGACGAACTTAAAAACGAAAGGATCATAAATTGTGTCAGTCCAGAGGGAAAATTACCTCATTGAAATGTGGATCCGGCGATCAGCGCTGACAGTTCGTCCACAGGGCGCGTAACGAGGCACAAGCACAACCGCAGGACTGCCTTCCGTCACGTCTAAAAGTGGTACGCAATGACCATCACGGCTGCCGGATGTTAGGCCAGGAACGTTTTTCGCTGCCTTCACTGCCCGCTGACGTGTGCCAGTGAACTGTGGTTGCTTTAATTTATCGCTCAGTCCATTGAAAGTTCCGGTAACGGGAGTCTAGGTTTAATGTTTCAAGTTTTGACCCGTGTGAAATCATCTGACATTATCCTAACACATAAAAATTCTCAAGGCTCAGAGATTTTACTGCATGCCTTTCATAATACTGAGCACAGTCATAAGTGACGTTATTATATAAAAAAAACAAGTATTCTTACTCACTTTGGGGATTTCTGATTATTAAAGCTTTCACAGTCAGCTTTAAATTTTATCGGTAAGTTTTGGACATGAATCCACATCGATACTGAGAGCGAACATTCTCTTCGCTTTTACTATAAGCTTTCAAATTGACAAACTGAACTTTCACTGCGTTCAACTCGCCATAAATTTCACGAACATGCGCACCCCGCCAAAGTAGTGTCCTTTCATGAGAGGAATAAAGACGGGGGATATTGAAGCATTAATTTCAGTAAATATGAATAAACACATACATATATGAACGTGTCGTTTCAAACCCAAGTGCCTAAGCGACGGAATGAAGATCTAGTTCACCCTATACGAATTTGAGCGTTGATGTGACAAATTTTCATGACTCAAAAGTTCAATTTTTGCCGCAAATGACAGCAATTGAAACAATGACATTATTTTTCGGCCATGCGAAACTCCTTAATTTCTTCGGAATAAAAACTCCACTCCGTCAAAAAAGGCTCAAAGTGGGAAAGGAGGAAACAGTTCCACAACACAAACACGAAGCGCAGAGGTTAGCGTGGGAAAAGCTGTTTCGCGTACACGGAGCAAAATCACACCACCTTGGCAGCGGACGCACACGTATTGGTGTGCAGCCACACTCAAACAATGTGCAGCTGATAGCGAGGTAGCGTGGAGGCGTGCAAACGTCGATACGTCAGGTGGTTCCGCTGCTTTCGTCAGCAGGAAACTAGCCAGACGATGGGCGTGGGCAGATGCTGTGCAAGAAAAGAACTGGAACGAACCTTTGAGAGAATTACAATACTACAGCTCACTAAAAAAATTTTCTACATATGTTGTTTAGCTACACGTTCCAACACCTTTACTAGGAACAAATCCGAAAAACTTACACAAAAATACGTCAAAATTTGTCAAAGCTTCGACTGCATATATTTTAGATATGTGTCTGTGCTTTAGTGTATCTACTACGTCTGTACAAGGACTGATTTTCGGGAATTTCAGACTGATTTTTGCTCGTACAAATCGTTTCATTAGGGAGAAGATATGGCCAGCGCATCCGTGCACAGCGTCAGTTTAAGTACCTGCGCTACCCACTCTCGCACTCAGGTGTAGCTTGGCCAGGACAATCCTCACTACACTCATGTGTCTTATTAGAAATCATATAACACCTAACGCGTTATACTGAATGTTAACTTGCATGGCATGAAGTCTCTTTCTTTCCCACATTTACCTCACGCACACAATACAACGAGACGAGAAAGGTCGCCTCTAGCAGCAGGACATAGGTTACAGGTGAAGTGATCATTGAGATTAATATTGATATTGATCACTATTGCTGCAGTAGCAGAAGAAGAGCAGCGTGCTGCAGGGTGGGCGGCATGGTCACCCGAGTGCCCACACGCCACCCCCATAAATTGGAGCCAAGTGAAGCAATCAACTGATAGGTGCCAGAGACGCCCGCAATCACCCAGAGGGTGCGATATCCGATAGCGGGTGAGCGAGAGCGCCCCTTGAAGGGCGACACTGTGTGGGCCCCGATAGCGGCACAGCAATGTGGCGCGCAGGGGGGCCCCAATGCGTAGTTCACGCTTTAGTGTTCCTTATAGAAATATGTCGCGTGAACTTGACACGGGAAATTTTAATTCTAACAGCGGAAGGAAATGCGGAAACAAAACTAGCAGCGGATATTGAACTCAGTCCTCAGAGATGCCGGGCTCCGAGCACTACGGCCAAAGTTCAAATTGCTAGGAATTTTTTGGACTTCTGTACACACTTCCAGCTTGAGCTGCCAAAATACCACATCAGAGAACGAGGAAAGCCAAAGTTACACATCACAAATGAGAAGTATAGTAATATTCAGCCTGGCTCTTACCCCTGGGTTAAGCAGTAGCCCAGAGGAGCACGTCCACTTATCACTAATTTCTCATCGGTTTACGGAGATGGAGCGAAGCGTCCAGCTTGAGGGGCTAGGCTTCGTGGCCAATAAGAGCTGAAGAAGTAGTGAACACCTGCCATACGTTACACAACTTTACACAGCAGTGTCGTAAGAAATAGACATTTTAATTTTCCAGTATAAATACGCCATGTTTCGGTCAGATTATGAGCTGCAGCGAACATACATCTCCAAAATAAATATCTCAAAATTGCAAGACCGGGCAGAATGAGTTAATTAAATTAATAGATTACCTAATATGCAACACAATTCAAAATGAGATAGATCACACACCATCCAATTCCACATGCATTCACTTACCTAAACATCGAAAAACCTTAATTAATTCAATTGAATTAAAACATTAATTCAATGAGCAAACATCAGAAACACTCAAGTCGTCCCTCTACCAGAGTTTAACAACAGGCTAATCTTTGACAGGAATAAAGAGCGCAAACTTAAGAAAAAAGCCACGAATGTTCTCGCACGCATTACGATCAATTGCAAAATTCTCATTAACAAAGAAAACAGAAATTTAATGCATATGATAGAAAAAGCGTATTTCCGGCGTTCTAACATCGCAGTGAAAGCAACAGAACAGCGACAGCCTTTTGTGACGGAGGTCAGAGAGTGTGAAAATTGATTTCGCGGAGGAATTCAAATAGCAATTAACTACTGATAATTTCATTGTATATCAAGGCTATGTTCGGAACATTCGAAAAGAATAAGAGGAGGGCGAGAGGCAGCACACGCACAGCAACAAAACGACAGCTAGGTAGCCCGTATCTCGCGGCGCAGCTTTACACCATAAGAGTATGCATGCAGGAACGCGATCGCTTTACAGCGGAAACTCCAGCAATGTATGAGAAAACTAATCATTTTGTCACAAAACTACCATTACCTTCATTTGGACATCTGAAAACTACCTCAATTTTAAGTAGCCATGATTAACTCGCTAATAATTTTGTTGTGATAGCACTATCTCTGAAAGAAGAAGACCTCTTCACGGGCAAGTCCAACGACAATTCAGGGCTTGCTCAGTTGAAAAGAAAAAATTCCCCAAGTCACGTGGAGCAGTGGAATTTAGTCATCGATGACATCAACCGCACGAATCTGATATAATTATGGAGATTACATGCGTAGTTCACAGGGACCATGCTGGAAAAAGGTTATTTCAGTCCCCTATAGTTCCACAACCCCCATGTCCAGACGAATAAGGATCTTATATTTATGGATAGGAGAAGAAAGCTTTATTATCTTAGCGTAGTGACTTATACTGACTCTAATGTTGTCATTATAGAATAATAACATTTATTTTTTTGGTCGTATTTTCAATGGAATCGTACTTGTCCCTCACAAGCACCACGGGCTTGCGCAACAGCGAAAAAATATCACTTCTACACCTACACATCTAATTCTTAATTGACCATCAATCAGAGGTAGAGCGGTCAAACAGGTTTGCTGCCAAGAATTTTGCAAGGAAAACTTCGCAACTTTTTACCTACATCGATTGATTTCCTTGACAGAAGGAAAATGTCTATAGCGACAGCCATATTCGTTAACACTTCATCTTTGTTCGAGAGCAGGTCTATACACCGGAGTTATTCGAAGAATTAAGTGAGGTAAAATTTGATAGTCAGTGAAATGAATTCAATTCTTTATTCGGAGACCTCCCCTCACTCCCCTACTGCACATGGGTGAGCTGCTGACTCGTACTAATGCTATCAAGACTCGAAAGTCGCTCCGAAAATTCTGCATTAGTAAAACCAAATTTCCTAAAACCTAACCCATTCGAAGCGGTGGAGGATATAACCAATTTTGATTTTTCTTAAATGTCTATACATAGTCTTCACCGCTGCTTTCGACTTGCAGAAAACTCTATCGCACATATCGCTTAAACGTATCTGAAAATAAACAGCGGCTAAATATGTACGCGAAGCTTAATCGACTCTGAAGGATCTACATACAGTTTCGCTGCTTGGAATAGGTTAATGAAGACCGCCCCCGAAACATGGCATGAAAAAATCAAGTGGCAGGGAGGACGTAAGAACAACAGCTCCTCCGTCGCAATTGCCCGTAGAGGCTGGAGCGGCACGACGCCCACACCACCAAGGGGACCCACAAGAAACCCTCCGAGTGACGCAAACGAGATGCCGCCGAACTTTGGGGCGCGGAAACAACACGCTGCTGCGCAAAAATCGCATAAATATCTTGCACGGGAGGACGTAGATTCCGGAGATAAGGCGAGGTTTCTTGCCAATTTTGTATAATGAGGCGCATCCGCCGACGGCGCACGGGAACGCTGGGTTTGTGTGTAAGAAAAGTTTTATTTCTGGGGCACATCTGACATCGGTGCGCTGAGCTCAGTCGCTTTACGGAAGACGGGGTTGCATGACAGTCAAAGTCGACTGCATGAACGAGTGCATCGTAACGTGGCGTACATGTTTCATCTCTTACGTTAAAATTAGAGGTATACCGTAGAAAGGACTATAAAATTGTTATAACAGATTTTTCCATGAATTAGAAATATTTGACAAGTTTATCAAAGCGAAGAGAAAAGTTATTATTCCTTCAAAAGAATCTCACACCTTTAACGATTAGGTTTCCAAACAGCGTGATATTTTGGGATTCATAATAAATGTTACCAACTTTAAACGTGAGCAACTGCACCAAATAACCTCTAAGACAGGAGTTTGCTGATAGTTTACTGTATCATGAATTGTAGCTCAAATTCCACAGGAAGTGTATGTACAGAGTTACAGAGATATGTGCAGAAGTTCCCCACATCACAACATTCATACTTTTCTTCGTGAAATTCCCGCAGAAAGAACAAGGTACACACAGTCAGTTCTCAAAAATTATTAGATATAAAAATGTAGGAAAAATTCATAACAGAAGCACCGCAGCAACCTATGGAACAAGCACTAGAAGAACTATTTAATCGAAACATTTTCGCCTCAATTCTATACAGCAATTATACTGCATCACATTTAGGGACGTGAGTCCGCAACCAGCAACTCCGTTAACTTCATCGCTGCCGGTGATTGGCCTTCCTCGTCAGTTTTATAAATGTACTTCACGTATTAACTTCAATATAACTAAGAGAATGAAACATCTTTCACTTCAGTAAAAATTTCAGAAATCGATCTTACATAGACGGAAAACGTACCTAATAGGAGAACGGACACCCTCTTAATTTCACAGCTCAATCTACAATAAAAATAATCACTCACGAGTATCAAATGTACTGTTGAACACGCCTGTGATGCCATGCAGGGCTGCAGCACAGTTCATTTCAGATCGAAAGCATCTCCCTCAAGCTCAAAGGGTACACAATTTATAGTGGACCCTTTGAATTGGAATTAATAGCAGGTACACAATTTACGGTGTAGAGCAAACAAGAGGAACTGCAGCGCACAGAGGAGTGTGAGCAGAGCAATGGACAAAGCATAGCATGGCTGTGAGGGGACGCTCCTTCACTCTACTATGTACACCACAAAGAGCAAGCCTCCCTCCTTGAAGCAGGTTAGAAATGGTATCTTCAGGACGTCACAAAGCCCATGAGAGACCACGACTCCTCTAACGTAACAAACGCGCCACAAATCGGGAAAACTTTTTACAAACGCAGTCGTGGACAGCGCATCAATTAATCCAATGAGCTTCAACGCGACTGCCCTACGACCTTCAGTCACTGGAGCTGACCCATTTCGCGGCTAACGTTGATGAGTTATTCGTCTATAACAGTATTTCTGCGATAGGTCAGCTATGGTACATTCTGCATGGGTGTACATAGAAAATGCTATTGAAGATCATTGCTGATTTACAAGTACACGATTCTTTGCCTGAATTCTCCAGATTATTTTTGAGAGCACAAATGAAGTCAACTTTAAATGAACAATTTCCAAGCTTTTGTTCCACAATAAAATATAATGCAGGTAAAAACATACTAGTTTCAATTTTGAAAATTTTCTTTCTCTACAGCTTTCGAGCTAGACACCGCTCATCTTCAGTAGGCAATAAAACGGAAGCGTGAAAATTCTCGTGGGAAGCGAATTTTCACGCTTCCCTTTACCAAGTTTACCTCTATACGTATCTAAAATTATCCTCTCATTGGCACTAATAATTATGAGTGAACGATACATAAGACTCATGATCAAAACAATATAAGATACTGAACACCGAATAACAAACATTTCTCTACGTATCAGAAGAGTTATTTAATCAAATATATTACCATGCATTCAGCTATAGACTCCAATGTTCGCCGCGCCGGCTGCGCACCAACATGCAAGTGTTCATGGAAAAGTCCTGAATAAGGAAATGCATAACGGGGCAAGTTTCGCTTTCATTCACACAACATACATGTTGATCAAGCCGCATGTGCTAGTTCTACTAAAAAAGCTCGACTGCAGCGGTGTGTGGCCGTTTAATCAAAGCACACTTGTAACTAAAATTCCAAAAAGACGCATCTGCAGCTTTGGCCGAGAGAAGCAAACTTCTGGTAGAAGCGCACTCTTCTAGTGCGCTGGCGTATACTTTTGCATAAATTTTTATTTTGTTTTCACGTGGCGAGATCTCAGTGATAAAAATAAGGAGACTTACACTATCTCATCGGTTGAAAATAATGCGCAGAATTAGTTCAAGCTGGGCAGGTAGTGGTGCTGGACACTGGTCTGAGACACCCGAGGTCTACGTACACGTACGTAGCCCGGCACCTCGCGCTCTGCTTCGTGCGTCAGTTCACGCGTTGACAACAGATGCGAGCGGCTGAGGTACAGGATTCCTTAAATGTTCCATTTATTTGGGCAGAATAGAATAACATCACACGTCTCGTTTTTCAGGGATATTAGGATTTATTTTCTCAAGCTCAACGTGATTTCAATCAAAAATTACGTTGATATTAATAATCTGAAAAAGGATGGCTCGATAGATCATTTATCATGAATACCATATTATACTCAGAAAGTCTTTAGTCGGAGTTAAAATAAAGAACACTACTAAATACTCTCGAAAGACACATATAGCTCGACGAAAGTGCCTTCACTTTCGCGACCATCAAAGTATTTTGAAAAAGTAAAATAAAGCGCCATTTGAATGCAATAGTAAACTCGCACGGATGGTTGTAATAAAATAGAAATCGGTTTTCTCGAACAGAACTCAACCTAGTGATAATCCATTCATAGCATTAACGATTACGATAAATTTATGAAAATGTATTCAATTGATCGAATTATCCAACGGATTTCAAATTCATGAGCATAAAAGAATACGGGAGTAAAATGTAAATGAAAAGATAAAGAAGCAACACGTGAGATGGAGCCGTAAAAGAAGCTCATGCTGCCGACTGTGTATGACTGTGTACAGTGAAAAGTTAGAAGTCAGAAACCTTCATACAACCTGACAACTTGGTATTATGAGCTCAAAAACTGATGTTAACTTTAGGAAAGGCTGCCCAGGCTTCGTGTAAAAATCTAAAGAATGTTTAAAGAGCTTGGCTGCCGTACTTTTCCCCCCAAGACGCACCTACGACGAAGTGTGCAAACCGCTGGGTGCCTCAGAAAATGAGAATTGACTAATCTAGTATAATACTAAAACTCTGGTCGTCTTGCTTGCTTGAAACCGTGCACACGTTTGTCTGTCGGCTCTGAGATATTCGAAATTTATACTCTTCGTTTAATCCTGTATTGTGGATACCGACTTAACTGCATAGGATATATTTCTGGATACGGTTTAATTTTGATCAATTTTATTTGACCCAACGGGTCACGGCTGGTCTAGTATGAGTATAAATTTTACTGTATTTCACATTCATCTCTTGAGCGCAGAGTAAATACAAGCCCACTATATAATAATAGCCCAGTGTTGCTTGGACCCATGGATGGTCCGTCCGCCTCTTTGTCACGCTCTTAAAGATTTAGATAAAAAATTCTCGGGTCCATATTTTTAACTAATCAACGTGACCATCAGAGATTGCAGTCCGTAGCAGTGATACTGCAAATGACAATATTCCATGACATATTTAACGTAAATAAGAAGGCATCTTAAATTAATGCGTGATATTATACATTTATCTTAGGCATCCGCTATCTGACAAGGACATCAACAACTCGGCGAGAGCAAATTTTTTAGTTTTTAAAATGACAGCACAGTCACTTGTTAAAATTGTGTGCAGAATGAAGAACATACGAAGCAGCTGCCAAGCTATTTTACATTATCACATGCCAGGCAGCACTATTCGTTTTGTTCCTTTTTATTCAGTTGTCAAGTTGAGTACTCTCCTCTTTACGTTGTTTGGTACCAGATTACTGGGAGGTTATGACCCCAAGTCCTCCCGATGCCCTGCAGTCGCGCAACAGACAATAACTCTACCGTGTGCGCCCATACCGAGTTCAGGAACGAAGTCTGTGACAAGCAAGAGAACAATACAAAGTTTTGGTGAGGACGTGACTTCTATTGAAGGCGTTTGAACAAAATGTCGTTATCCTTGGGACTCGCAGGCTCCAGTAAAATAGGGAGCTTAGCGTGTGAGTGAGACCACGGAGTACAAGTTGGACACCCAAGCCTTGCGTGAGGTACAAAAAATGTACACGTTGTAAGACCGTAAAAGGGTCTCACAATGATAACAAAGTTACGATTGATGAACGCAGTTGCTCAAAAGAATGTTTCCATGCGTAGGGTGTCCGATTATAGTTACTAAAGTACAAACTATCAAAAACTTCAAAACAATGTACAGGGGGGGCAGAAAAAGTTACTCGACCAATTTTAATATTTATTACACGACAATTAATACAGCTACATAAATAGGCTTCACATGAAATGAAACAGAAAATCACGAATTTTTATTATTTATTAAAATAAATACGATATCCTTGAAATATTCTCTATTATTATTTAAACACAAGCGTATTTTACGCACAGTATTTTCTATGACTTTTTCCAAAATATCTGGTGTTATTCTGTCGATTCCTTCGATAATGGTATTTTTTAATTCATGAGGAGAATTAGGCATATTGATGGCATATTCTTTCCTTTAGGGATACCCATAGGAAAAAATCTGCAGTGGTTAAATCAGGAGACCGTGGGGGCCATAGAACGTCACCAAAACGTGAAATTCAACGACCAGGAAATGCAGCTCTTAGTATTGCCTTGGTTTCTCTTGGCGTATGTGGTGTCGCCCCATATCCGAACCCCAAATTTTGTATGTCCAAACTTTTCAGTTATGGCAATAAATATTCCTGTATCATTTATCTGTAGCTGTCGCCTTTCACTGTCACGGTCGCACCATCAATATCCTCGAAGAAGTATGGACAAATTATTTTTGCGTTCGTTATGCCATACCAGAGGATAACCTTCTATGCATGATGTGGTGATTGCTCATGCATTAGCCTAGAGTTTTCATCACACCAGAATAGGCAGTTTTCTTTGTTGACATGGCCACAAATTTGGAAATGGACCTCATGAGACATGATTAGGCGTCCGCCATAAAATGCATGTGCGAAGTCCTTTCTTTGTTGATAATCTGCAAACTTTAACAATTGTGTTACTTGAATTTTATATCGATATGGAGTTAAATCTTTTATTGGGATGCATTATAATGATCTTCGTAAAATTACTAATGTACTGGAACGTTGCCTAGTCGATGTTTTCAAATCTGCTGCAACACCCAATGAAACACGTTGACTTACACATGCATTTCGTACGGGTCTCGGTCTGCCAGAGCGTTCTTTGTCTGCTGTTGGGCTAAAATCTCCGAATTTTGAATTCATTGCAATAATGCAATGTTCGGAAGGCCTTTGTTGATTAGATGTTTTTACGAAGTCCCTCTGAACTGCAACTAACGATCCATTGTGAAAGAAATAACTTTCCACTAACTTTGCTCGTTGGTCTTTGCTTTACCTCGGCATTTTTCTTTTGGGATATGACAATAGTGTAAATTTCGATTACAAAATACGCTTTCAATCCGTATCATCGATACAGGATGAAACTTCATGATTTTCTCTTTCATTTCCTATGCAACGCATTTTTCGTGTAATACTGTATTAATACAATTGTATAAGTGCATTAGCTATTGTGTAATAAATATTCAGAATGAAGAAGTGCCTTTTGCGCCTCCTGGTACATTTAAAATATTCAGGTTAATTTCAGACAACTTCAAAATAGCGTACGAGCCTTTCACATTTAGAAGCGTAAAATCGAGCAAAGTTTTCATTTCGAAAGCTCGAAGAGTTCAACAGGGTTTCAAAAACAAAAAAATGTTCATTATCTAACATTTCCTGGTAGCCGCGTCTTCCTAGCGACACTTGAAGGAGAGGAAGCACTCACGCGGGACACTGGCGGCACTTCCCACGTCCGGTGTCAGGTACGTAAGACGTTCCGGCGCCTCTGAGCACATCCGGTCGCTCGAGAAGAGGGGGAACAAGAAGAGCCTAAGCCCATAAGGACCGCTGCCAATTCAGAACGCCATTGGAAATAATACAGTTCAGTCCTAAATTCTTATTTTTCGTTCAAAAATGTGAATATGCACACAAGTGCAGAAAATACGGACTGAAACGCAATATTTCTTCCTTTGTGGAAAGATCCTTATTGGGTTAAAAGCTTCATTTTATCTCCCGAATAGAAATTTAAAATTTACAATTTTTCCTTATCAATCGGCCGACACCTTTAGGCTTCCCCTCGCAGCACACCCACTTCCCCGCGGCATCTGCGTAACGCAGAGGGGCAGAAGTGGGGTGGTGGGTGATACAGCCATAAATCATAAGCGTTTGGTTAAAACTCCGTTGTTTCAAAATTTATCCTATAAATCAGTATAATCAATATCTATTTTTTACTGATACGAAATAAAAACCAATGAATGGATGTCTTTAAATGGGGACTACCTGCCGATATCCCAAGGCATTAGCATCAGCCTTGAAGGAAATTGTCAATCTTGTCAGCCATTTGCTTTAGCGACGCAGCGCCGCGACGGCGGTTCTTTAAAAAATACGACACCGTAGCACTCACGCGCAGCTGCACGGCTCCAAAGAAACTGGCAAAAATTGCTCGTCTGTAGCTTTCCTATGTTGAGAAATATACCTCGCTACGACGAATATAAAAGAACTCTTTTAAAACTTAGTTAGCGATCATTCCCGCTTGATGTTATCCTAAAATGCCACACTGGAATTAAGTACAGCAGACCAAACGAAATAGTAACAAGCGTGTGGGTTTGAGTGTTTAACATGGTGAGCTCATAACCTGGATCCCCAACACGCTTCCACTAAAGCGTTGAAGCTAATTGGTCGCACAAATACAGCTGATGTGAGTACTTCTGCCAGTCATGCGAAATGAGGCGCTGGGGGGGGGGGGGAAATGCAAGGCGCGTCTCTGCCTCGGGCATCTCAGATCATCAAAAAACCCGCTAGCCGCAAATTCCATAGCATCCTGAGCAACACGCTTAAGGATCAGACTCGCTACCCCTCTGCACAGCTGTAATTCTAAAGAATACGAGCAGAAATGCTACCATAAAAGAGTGCTTGTTTTTTGCTACACGTTCACAAGAAGAAGCTATAGAAGCCTTGTAGCTTTTTCGGGCCCATGTGCGGTATATATCCTGATCCCGGTTCTACGTCATTCCTCATTCGTTTGTAAACCTGTATCTTATGTGAATTACTTGTGGTAAATAAATGTTTCCAAATAAGGAGTATACAGATGTCCATACCTGATAATTTGAGAAAAAAAATTCTTTTATTAAAATACATGACCTTTAAAAAAAATTTAATTGGAATATTGCGCTAGTATATCAAATAAACGCGTGAAATAAATGCTACAAGAGATGAGGTAAGGGTTGTTTTAAACTCATAACAAATTGAAATGATTATGATTCAGCTCAAGGAAAAACTCATTCCTACACGAAGCAATATTAGGTTGGCGAGGTAAATCAGTCCCAAATTTCTTGGTGCTGTACCAGATACGCGGGGGAACATTTTAACTCTTTTTTAACATGAACTGAGTTTTCTCGCCTGTTTCCCAATCGTTAATTCCATTACACGGAGAAACATTCCAGAACATCTCGAAAGGTCGGCCAAAATGGAGGAAAAAGGTTTAATTTTCATGACTTTTCACAATGGTACCACAGCAATTTAAAAAAATTAAGAGTTCGCATTACTTTTTACACCGTAAGCAAGCATTTTTATAGGACATTTGTTAAATCATATCCTAAAAAACAAATCATGTATGTAGGATGGTACACATTTTGAGTAAAACACTTGAGTGGTTGACTTTGCAATCTTATGCTATGAAAACTTGAACAAGCAATACAACTTGAACACAGCATTATTGAAAATAATATTACGATGAAAAATTCTTAAGAACTGAAAAATAATAACAACAGTATTACTCAATGTGAAATATTTTTCCAATGCAAATTAATTTCTAACCAAGCTCGTTACAACCTCTACATAACAACCGTTTCAGAGCCTTCTCTTTCGCAAAGCCCGCGAAATTTGTGACGATCCAGACTCCTTTACTATAACTGGTTACAATCTCTAACATAAAACTTACGAAATATGATTAATTCAAACGTACTTACTTTCAGTTTAAGTTCACCAGGGCACACTTGCAGGAAGCAATGTCAGTTACCACCTCTCACGTACACGAGTGATGAGCAACTGGATCATTTCAGGGTTGGTTGGTTCACTGCTCAGCCGCCGGCTGCTGAGACTGCGACGACTCGACTCTCCGTGAGCAAGTTCAGCATTTTGGTCTACCGCGCTCTACCGCTGCCTCCTGTATCTACTACAGGAGGCAGTGGCTCTACCCTGAAGCGACGTGTCGTAACACACCGAAAGTTGAGAGCAGATAAATTAAATGAAATTAAAAACATCCATAAGTACTTCAAACTTCGAAAGAATAATTTCCTTTGAGTCCTAAAGATAACTTTCTCAGTAAAGAAAGATTCTATAAAATTACGAATGGCAAGTGGGCCAGTTAAGTTTTGTTGATGGTTAGAGACATCTAAATTATTAACGACATAATTTATGTCGAAGAAAGATTAGAAATATATACGCGCTGAATTGGTGTTGCATTTTCGATTTCCAGAGAATTATGACCAAGATAAGCAGAAGAAACAGACACATACCACTTCAAGATCTAGTAGCCTCAACATCCATAAGTATTTTATTAATAATACTAAAAGGTCAGTTCCTGTGAAACCTAATTTTCAAGATAAAAAGAAGAACCAAAGTAATTGAAAGCATCTTTAATTAAAATTCTTTTTCATACGTTTTGGAATAGTATACAAAAAATTAGTTAAAAAGGTTCCCAATTACATCGCAGCCTTCATTATTATTAGCAGTCCTCATATCGGTTTCAAACCGCCTCTAACACACGTAACAACGACTTCAAAGCCTACTCTCAAAAATGTGTAATGTGCATTCATGCATGCATGTGTAAAAATATTTTCAGAAGGGAAAACATTCTAGCAGCTTATATATTTCCCACCTTATTGTTTTAGGTAAGCATTCGAAAATATCGAGGTCTTGTTCTTTAGATCCTCAAGAAAGTGCTAAAATTCTCAAGTGTTTCAGCGTAATTCAACTAATCATAACGTTGNGGGGGGGGGGATATCACTAGGGGATGAGACAGAACAACGCGACTAAGTGTGAACGGTTTGCCGAAAAATTCGAAAATATTGACAATGACAAGCGAATCGTTAAAAGACAGTGATTCCATAAGGCTATTAAAAGTAAAATCGCTATTCCGAATATATAAACAGCCACAATAGGTTAATGTGTGTATCCCGTCATGCGTTCTAATTTAAAACTGATTTAATTTAGAGCAGTAAGAGACGGTGGTACCAAAAGAGTAAAATAAATACGGATCCACTATTAAAGCACTACAAATAATTGCTTAATAATAGCTCATAAAAATAATGATGATGAATGTTGCTCATTGGTATTGATGAGTCAGTCTCGAGTAGGTCTGATGTCGGATCCTTCATGCCTGATCAACTAACAGCGGAAACCCACAAGCCCTGCTACATATTCCATTCCACCGGAACAACAAATTCTAACTCTAAATTTCATTAAAAAACTAGTCGCACCCGTATGTCTCTCTTCAACAAAGTATAACAATTTTTTTCGAAAGGAAACTACTTTAGCAAATTTTCATCGATAAGTAGCTGAATATTGGTCAAAAAAGCTGGTCGTGTGATTTGGACGATAATGTGCAGCGCAGGGAAATATAAATTTTACTTCATTGCTATGTATTAATGTATTTAAACTGTGTGAGAACATTTATCTGACTATTATTACCTCAAATGTAAACTTTCATAAAAAATTCCGCTAACAAATAACTTTCTATTCTGAAAGTTACAGATAATCATGCAAAATTGAACCAGCAACATTTTTTAGCCAAAAATTTTCAATAACTGATTCCTTCCTAAGATTTGCGAGAAAGAAATTTCATCAGGATATCCCTATGCTACAACACGCTTGTTTTACTGTCAATATTCGGACCCTCTATGCGTTATGTTCCGCTCACAGCAGCAATAATTGGCACAAACGTTCTGGTATTCCAGGCACGACTTGTCATCGGAGTGCTAGCCTTGCGCTGCCATTGGATGTCACTCGCCCAAAAACCACCCATGCAAACTACAGGCTCTAATCAGGCAACTCACAGACTCCGAGTTTAAAATTCCTCGTTAATTTTCAGAATAAGGTGAGGCGTTTCCAGAAACGTTAAATCATGAAATACGATGTAACTGCTCCCCCATAAAAAGAGTATGTTGCCTGTGGCGACTTTCCCGTAAATGAGATTTATCACATGATGAGATTTACCTCGGAAAAGCTTCCATGATGCGAGATTTCTCTAGAGGTCACTCACTACCCAAGATGATTGGTCCGACTTTCAAAACCAATTCAACCTTGAAATTAACGTGCCACTCATTGTTGATTGCATAGCAATCTCTCAAAATTTGTCCCATTCATTCCACAATTGGTCTTCCTCAGCTCTACTCGCGCTATGGGAACTTGCCATTAAAGCTATCAGCCACGTGGTTAAGCCTCCAAATCTTCGTAGACTTTGTTTTCCCGCTCACGGTCATTACCCAGGCAGCCGGTGGTGCATTCACACGGTCCGTGTAATTGACGGTGGCCGTGTGAATATAACAACCACAGCGCCCATATATGTCGACAGTAATCGCTGATAAGGTAATGTAAGATAATGAATATTTTTAATCTCTGAAGCTTCCCCATTTCATCCCCGGGAATGCAGATATTTAGATTCGAGTGCCAAAATATCCAACCCATCTTTAAACACGAATAAATAACAGAAATAATTCGGAACTTCTTTCTATATAAGCTTCGCGTAAAAATACAAAGGACGATGCAAATAAAAAAACTTTGGATGTTTTTAATTTAGCCTCATTACCAGCAGAAATCTTCAGCCGACAGAAATTAGGAGCAGATAGTTCGTGACGCAAAAAACAGCAAATTCTAACTGCATACTTTTATCGAAGGATGTGCATTTTGCTTGTCATTGATAAAAGCCTTTTAATTCGCGTTTGCACGACAATATAACGGGTAAAAGTTACTGGAATATGAATTGGAAATCGGTAAAAATAGTCGATAATAAGTTTTAAAATGGAACATGATTTTAATGAAGTTCTCGTGACATGCACGAGTTAAATGACATACTTGGCGGCGACCGGACTTCATTGCTTGGGGAGAGCAGTTAGACAGGCAGATTTTGACTTGTGCATAAAACGCTCATTGACGCCCTCGATACATACAATTACGCCTGTATTTAGGAATATTTATATTCCCTCGGGAAAAACTTTAAATACATTCTAAAATATGAGTAAATGTACTTCGTAATTGTACATTGCCAGCAAATTTGATCATCCCCATAAATGTAGTCTGTTAGTGCACAGTCAGTGGGGCGACAAGGACAGAAGTTTACAATAGAGCGCTCATGTGCCGTTTATAATGCACTCGCTTTAGCCCCGCAGTGTCATGGATGACTTAAACTTCAATTAATTTCGATTTATTACGAGCCTGTGCAGCTTTTGGTACTTATGCGTAGCGATGCAGTTGAAATTCACTGCACCCCTTCTCCGACCAGCCTGATCAACCAACTAACTCCAAGTTAAATAATTACGCGAGGTTGACAAGAAAATGGAAATATTCCTTATACTGAATATAATATGTTGGAAAACTGGAACGTTCTTTACTTATCGCCACGAAGAAAATCAAGCGTAAAATAGTATAAAGCTGTGCGTTATACTCGACTACGTAATAATATTCAAAAATAAAATTAAACTTTGAGTATCTCGAAAAATTATAGGAGTTCAGATACCACATTTAAACGGAAGGTTCCGCTTGTCGGAACTCCTTATCAAGTGCAAATTTCAGGGCCCAATTACCACCATCGTATTGTTCAAGAATTGTGGTAACTTTCACGGCAGTGCTCGGAATTGTGTGCTGCATATGAATCCCAACAGGAACAATCTGCCAAGTCGGACATTCTTCCTCACCCTTCCAAAATTCTAAACAAAAGGACAGTTGAACACGGAGCCGGAAATAACACATGTATTTCACCGCACGTCTCTGAGGTACAGAAGGTAACGTGCACTCGTGACACTAATTCAAACATGGCTAAGCCTGTAATATCACATCCTTAGGAGAACAGCTAAAATAATGACAGGAGGCACAAACTATAACAGCGGGTGACACGACAAGCGTCACGGACTAATGGCTGAGGTCAAGCCCCTCATTACGGGCTACTCTCAACGACACACAGCCTCTGTCCCTCTCACCTATGCCAAGACGAGGCATGGATATCTTACGTTCAGACGGAAACTGTGAAATAGTAACAAAAATTTCCGCAGAGTAGTAACTTAGTCGTGTAAAATTACGTGAACAAGAATACATACATGAATAAACATGAATATTTTAGGCTAGTAGAATTCCACTGACTATAGAGAGCTCAACAAAATTTTAACAGCAACAGTTCAGAAGAGCATCGCTCAACTAACAAAGTAAATGCATAACTTAAAAATTTAGGAAATCCAGTCACTTCACCAGCACATTGCAATTCCTTACGAACTAAAAGCACCAATAAGGCTAGTGAGAAAAAGGAAAGATCGAGATGGCAACTGGTCCTATTTGTCGCAGATCTCTATAAAAATGAGTCAAGTTAGTAAATTATGAAATGAGCTGTTATAAACACAGTAAATGTGATGCGCTCCTCCTCCATTTCCGTTTCTACACGAACAAGACACTCATACCAATCGCTTGAAAAATAAATCCTGGGCAAACCAGACATGGAAACAATAAAAATAAGGACGGCAAGATTTCTTGGCTCACTCTAGACGCGTATCGAGTATTTCCTGTCGCTTTATTATCCTCATAAACCAATATGCGAAGAGACAATGAGGAAGCCCTGCAGGGAAGAAGCTTCAGATTTCGATCAAATCGGACGAACGGCTCTGAAATTTCATTCATTGCTCTCAACCAGGACAGTCTGAGAGCGTCGTGTTCCGGTAACTCCTCCATCGCACCAGCGTCATCACGTGCCAATAATGGACAGTTCGCATCAAGTGCGTATCGAACAAACTACCATACGCTACTTCTACAATATCAGGCGCTTTTATTGAGCTTAAGTATGTGTATCACATAACGCACCATGTCAAATTACCTCGGGCTTGAAATACATACAGAGATATAACTAAACAAAAACAATTAAGATATAAAACATCGCTATGATGCGATTGAGCGACGGTCGTAACACAGTTCGTTTAATGAGCGTTTTCCAAGCGAAGAATGTAAGGACTGCGCGCGAAATTCGTGGTCTAGCCAACGGCTGCTAGTAAAAATGCATGGCAGAACTACCTTCGTGATCACGTAAAACAGGGGTCACAACCATAATGCTGGAAAAATTCAATAATGAACATTATATTCTGCTGAAAAGGGGAAAACCGCAACACGAAGCTACGATGAAGAGAATTAAATGGAACTAAAAAACCTCATTTCAGCTGTGTAACGAGCGTGGTCGAAGCCACATCCCAAGCTCAGCTTTCGTATTCATCGTTGCTCGGATTGCTTTCTCTGTTGAGGATTTAATTCTCTCAAAGTTCATTGACAAAGACAATTTGACACGAGCGAAACTGATAGATGATGTTAGGCTAGAGCATGCTACGCTGTATATCAAAAGTTAAACGAACTCAAAAATATTATTATAAAATTCACCCAGCACCAATTAACACAAATAATTTTTCAACATATTAAAGCCACTGAAACATTTTTTTTTAATTTTACGTGTTGTGGTGAATTGACTTAATTCAAATGCGTTACAAATACAATCCTTTAAGTAAAAGCGTCAGCATCTGTAAAACAGGCTACAAGGAAGCTCGCCCAAATGTAGGGAAGAGTATGTCGTAAACCTAGAAGGTGAGTTCTCATTTTGCGGACCGCATATCTTCGGATGGCCTCCGCTGGAGCAGCACGGTTGAACTGAACACGAGCTGGCGCACAGAAATACGGGGAGAAAAGCCTAGACCTAAAAAGTGATGGACGCTGAAGCATTATTCCCTATCTGAAAGAACTGAGACGCGCACACTTGACAAAGCTAAGCCTTCACTTCTATTGCTGCCGATTATCGGCTGATGTGGCAACAAAAACATGGATGATAAGTTTACTTCTAGTACAGAAAGCAAGTAAACGGAATACTTGGACATCACTAGGAATCCTGCGAGACCGCAGACTCCCCGCTTGATAAACTAAAAAGAGCAAAGAAAAGTGTATTCATTCCCATTCAAAGGCGAAGAAAAACTTATAACTGAAGCGGCTGGTAAAATTAATTTCCTGAATATTTAGTGCAAATGAGTAACAACATTGCTAACATTAAAACAAAGACCTTGCGTCCGTAATGCCACTACATCTCATGAAAGTTCACCATGCCTTTCACAAACTCGTACAGTAATAGCATACGAACCTTACGAAAAGGAAGAGAGGGCTGTCTGAGTAACGTGCCAGTGTTGCAGAGCCAAAAGTCGGGATTTTTTATTATTTTAAATCCTCAATAATCATGATCTGAATGAGCAAGTCATCACAGTGCAGATTCTCCCGCCGAGTCGGGATCGGAATAGTAAATTTTTAGTTGAGTCGGACTCGTATGAATGTTTTAAGTCCGACCTGAGGTCTTTCGAATCCAAGCCTCTGGCCCAACAAGACGAAGTCCCAGCATCGAGTATTTTAGGTCATAAACTAGCATGCCAACGTAGACCGATGATGTGTGGCTAACATCCTTATCATGATCTGTCACAACACCAGTCAGGCATTAAAATCACGTAAAATACACATATTTTGAAAAATTGGTCTGAACTTACATTTTCATCAACAGATTCGTTATAATAACAAATATCGGAGGAAATTATGAAGAACCGCAAAAATGCTACTTTTCCACAGCGTTCAGCATGATATACTGATCCAGTTTCTCGCAATTTCTCAAGACGGTTACGACTACTGCACTGCGATTTCAAGCAGGAATTTTTAGTAATCACTGTCGCCTCACATCAGTGTTTTCAGAGCTGTCTTTGAATGCATTGCAAGTTCATAAGCTGTTAAGTAGTATTGATGGTGATAGCAGCGCTTCAGTAACTCACACTATCTCGCACCGAAAAGGTAGGGACCATTTAGTATGGACTTAGGAGAACGGGGAATCTATGCACAACGTGTGTTCCCACACACGATCTCCTGCGCATAGAAACGGCAAGTTAAGAAAGAAAAAGAAAACAGATAAATAAGAAATAGTGAAGAAATGATGAAACGGAAAAAACGAAGTGGACACGAAAGATAGAAGTCCCGAAAGCCTATCTAAAGCTGAGGTAGACCCTTAAAAAGGGAACGAAATCTGAAGTTAAAAATATGATGATAAAAGTGCACAGTGACTCTCTAAACATCTGTAAATGAAAACTCGGCTAGAACCTAGATGTTCTGCAAACAACATGAACTCGCACAATGACTTACACTGCATGATTTTCCGACTTGGAAAATTGAGCTTGAATTTAACCCTTCACGGCCTGACTCTATTTCTCGTAGTAAACTAACCCTTTTTTCTTTGCTCTTAGCTTGTTTGAATGAAGAAAAAGCATGAAAAGAGTAAGTGCAACAGGTTCTCTACGCATCAATTTCTTGACTAAAGGCTGAAAGGGAAATTTAAGGCCGTAACAGTTGTGTGGAGGTAATGCCATAACTTATATTATTAGATTGAAGTTACCTATTCACATGGAATGTGATCCAAAGAAAGCAAGGGAAAGGACTATTTAGTATGGATTATAGAGAACGGAGAATCGATGCACAAGGTGTGTTGCCCCCAAAGGATCCCTGTGCCTAAAAATGGAAAGTTAGGATGAAGAAAAAGAAAAGACAAAGAAGAGATAGCGAAAAAAGTGTTGAAATTGAAAGAAGCAAAGTGGGCACAAAGATTGGGAATTCCGAAGGCTTATCTATAACTGAGGTAGGTAATATCGATGTTAAATTTACCTATGACTTCGGAACCACACCATTGTGTGAAGGGTTAAAAGTCAGAGAAGAGGCCAGGTAAGTATCTTGAATAATGGAAAAGGTCCATTGAGAAAATTCGAACAAAAATGAACACTCGAGGCCGTCCTAAGACGGTGCCGCTTTCCTCGACCCACGACAGGTTTTTCCTCAGTGCCCAGTCCAGCCCCTCGGAAGCGTCGTCTTGAACTACATTCAAAAAAACTTTATTCCTTCATAGAGCTCAGACCAAGTACACCACAATTTTAGCCATTTACAACTCTGAACAAGCAGAAATTCATGTAGAATCAAGCATAAAATATAACACGTACACTACGCTTGCCTACTCAGTCAACTCCTCTGAATATTTAAAAATCGCACTTTTATTCGCCTAAGAGGGGAACAGCTCTGGCGGGCAACTCTCGAAATACTTATCGAGCATCACTAATGTCTGAAATGTAAGTACAACTTGTGAGCAACGTCAAATAACTTCTCTGCAGCGTCTGGTGCCGGCGTATAGCTTTACAGTGAAATACAAAGCGTCGCAAAAAATTGTTACAGTGGTTTAAACTGTTTATTAATTGAATATTTAAGACCCTACAATTTGTTTTCAATGTTTGTAACAAACAACATCAACATATTTATGCGTTACTTAGTTTCACGATATTAAGTAGCACGATACTGAATAACCACTTCACGATCAATCCTATTTTTGGGACACCCTCTATACGCCACGGTTACACGAGACCGGCACTCAGGGAACAGGGAAAATATCAAGGGATCAAGAACAGGAAACGAATTAACAGCGAAGTGTACCAGTCGATGGTGAGAGTGTCACGCTCGAATTCCCAACATTGTTTAGTGATAGCCCAGTGTTGCTTGGTCTGTCCGTCTCCCTGTGATGCTCTTCAGGATTTAGATAAGAAAAAATTCCCAGGTTTATATTCCTGAACCAATAGCGAGACTGTCAGATAAGGCAGTCCATATCAGTGATACAGAAAACAACATTATTTCATGTCAGAGTTACCGTAGATAAGAAAGCATCTGAAGAAGTTAACCTCATTTGTCCCGTCATATTTTGGCGGGGTCCGTCCACTAGTTAACCCTATAAGAGCCAATATCAAGAATTATGGGCATAAGAAACAATGCAAATTTGTCTTAACTTCTGATTGTTTTGTTCAAAACTTGGGTGAACATGCGCACAATGGCGACAAATGTGTACGATTTCTTTCGCAATATTTCGTTCATTCATAAAAATGAATTGGTCCTTTCAGGACTAACACAAATCTCGAAATGGAGTCGTGAGTGCTGCAGCTATTGAGAAGCCCCCTAAAGAAGACATCACTCGCACTGATAAATATATCGTCATACAGATAATATGAACACAAAATAGGAACACAAGCGATTGCACTCGAACCGATATTTACGAGAAATAAACATTAGTCACTCATATAAAGAGGCGAATAAACAAAAAAAATGAGCGCAGCCTTATCATACTCTTACGTCTTCTAACCGTAGCGCGGCTGACAACAAGAAGGGGCCCGCGGTACACGGAGAGACGGCCTAGTTCCATCATAGACAACACATCACCGCCCGCACGCCCCTCGTCTGACGGCACCCTAGCGGCTGCTCATGTAACAGAAGCGGGAGCGGGGGCAGCATAAATAAGCAACAGTAGCACAACACGACGCAGGACTCGGCTGTAGCACACAAACACAACAGGTTGAACTTCCCAAATAAGGCAATTTCAGTTTCTTAGGCTCGCCAGAGTAATTCACTTAATTTTCAGTCTTCACTTGTATCATCAGCTGTTATACTTCCTTTATTTTTCATTATTTCGGCAACTTCAGCATCCTTCATCTGGTGGACGACCGTTATGAGTTGAAAAATGATCTCGAATCACAGGTGTTGCCGAACGACAAAACTCCTAAATTGGAACGCTCAACCTGTACAGCAACAGAGCAACTTCTGAACTGGGGGTGCAGCGTTGCGTAGCACTTCAAAACTTCTCACTTTGAACGCACACACCAACGCTGCATTACTAAAAAATATCGCCTGCCGAACTGAACTTCAATACAAGAAATGAACCACAACTGGTGAGAAAACACAATAAAATAAATGAGAACAATATACACAACACGAAAATTTCCGTAAACGTTGTTCAACTAAAGTAAACCCTTTAATTATCACAAATAATGAATGCCATCAAGAGTTCTCCAGGCTCTAACGTCGTTAACGCACGGTACCCTTTAGAGCTTCCCCAGGAAATGAGATACCTGGCCGAGAGTACGTGAAGCCCTCACCTACGTCACCACATGACAAATAATTCAACTCAGTAAGGAGGCACTTGAATCATAAGAAAGGAGACTATCACACACGCACTGCTGGAAAACATCGGTCGAGTCTAGGAGAAATTTGCTGAACACTCGTGTGAGCTGCTAATGGATGTTGGACATAATGGAAAACAGACGCTGTCAATTAGCTGAGCTGGCAGTGGATGTTGGATGTAATGGAAAACAGACGCTGTCAATTAGCTGAGCTGGCAGTGGATGTGGGACATAATGGAAAAGAGACGCTGTCAATTAGCTGAGCTGGCAGTGGATGTTGGACATAATGGAGAAGAGACGCTGTCAATTAGCTGAGCTGGCAGTGGATGTTGGACATAATGGAAAAGAGACGCTGTCAATTAGCCTGTGGGAGGTGCGGCTCTGCAGATAACAGCTATAAATGACTGACTACAACTTATATAACAAAATTGAAATATTCTGTTAACTAACGTCACAACACAATAGTGATCCTATGAGCATACAGGGCACCACACGAGAGCTCATTCAAACCCGCTCAGCTCAACACTAGGGCTTAAATAAATACACAGGGCACATCAGAAGAGTCCAAACAAGTACACAGAGCAAATTGCAAGTGTTCAATAAGTACACAGAACACAAAGCAGGGCCAGTCTGCCTGCAGTCCCTCAACACCCCACCACCTCGGGACACAGCACACAACAGCTTCCATGCTAGGCCAACTGCACGCAGTTCGCTGCCCAGCAAAACAGCAACATGATTTTCTATCGAATAATTTTGTTTTTGTTTCATGCCAATAAGGTTATTCTTTAATGGTTTTGTTTTTATTTCAAGATAAGACAGCGTTTCCATTCGCTTCAAACGAGCGAACTGGCAGGTCAAAATACATACAAGCGGAATCGATATATTTTACACATTTCACAGTGAATGTGTACGCACGAGAGATGATCCAGCTATGACGACCATCTCTACTTCCAAAATGCAGAACGTCTACACGCACCAAAAGCATCTGGTTTGTAGTCATACTATACAGAGCGAAACAAAATGGAGAACGATATTACATAAAAACCACCAACGTGAGTGCCGACAGTTATGTAATTCTACAGTTATACCATACATTGGAGAAGTTAAATTAAAATTTGAAAGGCATAACCTATTCAGAAACACCTAACAAACATGATGTTTATAAGTAGATATTACGACAAAATATGAAGCAGCTTTGAATACATAAACGGTGGTATGTACATTGAGGCATTGGAGCTCGTCTTCAGGTTGATCTTTCGTTGAGATGCGAAGAGTGGTTGGTAACACTCTTATTTTATGATTAAATTTAGAATGAATAAATCGCTGGAACACCTGGCAGCTGAAAAAGATTTTCACAGACATAATAGCCTATTTAGCAACTATTTCGAGACAACTTAGAAACAAATACTTGGTCCTTAGCTGACTGACATTTCAGTTATAACATTAAGTAGTGAGAACGCCTCTTTGTGCCTTCTACGTTGTGAAAAAGCAAAGGAAATCAAAGCAAACCTTGTATATTGACGATATTTCCTCACCAAATCACAACAACAAATGCTTCAGAATAAGACGAGCAACAGAGACGACGACAGAAGACCAGGTTGTGAACGCATCGGCAGCTCGGTAATTGTGAACACGGAAATTATTCACTATAAATACGAAGCTCTCGGAGAACCAAGAATTTCTTTGTTAAATGATCAACAATTACTACACTAGTTCACTATAATGTAGACGATGTTGAAAATAATAACGGATTGTAACAAAAATAAATAAAACCCGTGGAGTTACGAACTATTTTCCAGTACAACATACTCTCATTTAAAAAGGCGACAAAAATGAAGGCATGTAGCAGCTAAATAGGAATACACTTACAACTGAAACGTTTAATAAGTCTTCATGAGTTTTCAACGCCGACACACAACCGCGAAGAACAGCAAAAAATTTTTGCTTCAAAAATTGCTCGAACGCCTGACGAGCTTCTCGTCTGTACGTACGAATGCTGACCTGTACGGAGATCCAATAAGTTTTGGTACTTGCAAATGCCAACATTTAAGTCACTGAAAGTCCCCACGTCGAACACGGCTTCAGTTTCATAAGTTTTCCCCAAGTCTATTTGCAGCTACAGAAACTCAATTTGCACCAAATGAAAACCCACACGCACGATGTCGAGTTTCGTGTTAAATTATAAAAATACCTTAAATTATAAAAATAATTTAAGGTAGCAAATTGACTTTCATTAGGTGTAAATTAATTTGCATTTGGCCCAAATTCAATTTCACTCGATTTAGTTGAGTTTTAATTTCCCCAAATTCATTTTGATCCTTCAAAGGCTCAACTTCAATTTCACTCGGCATAACTTCACCCTCATTTGGCGCAGACCCAATTCCATTTGATACAAGCGTTCTCGCCAAAACAGCGCAGCGTTCTCGGTGTGGGGGTCCCTCACGCAACAGCGCCGTCAACACTAGCGCTGTCGAAGGTGCGGTAACTACAGGGCACGGGGGACGGCGTCCTGCTGTTGGCCCCAGGGCCCCGCGCGTCCAGCTCAGAGCGAGAGTAGTCCACCTTGAGCAGCAGCAGCGGCAGCACCGTCAGAGCAGACGACAACACCAGCACGTAAGGCACCCACCCGAAATCTGCCCGCACCAGGTCTCTTAGATGCAGTCAAGGGACAAGGCAGTGTCATCCAAGCGTGGGATTAGTAACGAACGAAACGAACAATTAAGAGAGTGGATTACTATTTACCTCTATTTATTTATATCTCGATACCCTTAATATATAGATATATATATATAGATAATATACATAGATATATATATTTAATATCTATAAGAGCAAAAGTTATTCCACGCATAATATCTATGCGTGCTTCGATGAATTTTACGAATGCTGTGATTGTAAACAATTAATTAGTTATCACGAATACCCTCGAAAATATTGAGAACAAGAACATTAACAGATTTCTCAAAGGATACGCTTTAGTGGCTTCCATACTTAACAAAACAAAAATTGGGTATATACTTATAGGAACCAAAAACAGTATTCAAAAATCTGAAATAAGCAAGAAAGTACTCGTACAAGTTCGTCAAATGAATAAATCCTGTTCTACAACACACTGCTTGTTGGTTGCTCGCTGGGTTTGTTGGTCGGTCTATCTGTCCCCTCATCAGTATCTGATCCCATTATATAATAATAGCCAAGTGTTGTTCGCTTGGTCCGTCCATCCGTCTGT
>VOMN01002604.1:0-14952 GCA_014899125.1 Orchestia grillus
AATTGTTCTTTGCACAGTCATAAGGCCATCATTTGAGAAATTTCTCTGGCGGATTTCCCAGCCCGGTGCAAACTTTCTTGTATAACTCGTCCTTTGCTAAAGACAAATTTGTTTTGTAGATTTTTCCAGCGGGATTATTCATGCTTTTTCTCCGAAGAGAGTAAGTGCAGTACTGACTGCCAGTGACACTGAACGCAACCATCGTTACCGTATTCTTTTCCTTCAAATTAGTTATGAGGAAACGTGTAAAACAATGTTTAAATGATAGCGACATTTCACCTGAGTCCGACAAACTTTTTGGCCGGATAGTGTACATCAGTTTCCTGGGGATGTAATAACACGTGCGTCTTCTTTTTCATTCCTCGTGAGGTGTGGGCGCGGCTTGCGTGTATGCTGCACGCGCCATTCATTTTCTTATGTTCGTTCTTTAGTCAGACCTTTTTGGCGAGTTAACACAATCACTGCTGGGATATTAGCAGTGTTCCGTGTCGTTCATTTCTAATGTGAATGGTTCGAAAGTTTTTTCTTTGTCTCGATTGTTTTCCGATTCATCTCTGTGATAGGTTCTCCCACCGAATATTTTTTTCCATGTGGAAATCAATTTGGTTTGTTTTTGAGAGGCAGTTCTCTTCTGTATATTTTAGAAAATTTCTCAATTAGGCTGTTATTCTACTTTAAGCTGTAAGCTACAACCGTAATCGATTGCAGCATAAAAACGTTTTCATTTTGGTGGGATTTTCTGAAAATTATGAGATTTAATTAATTCATCATGCATTTTAAAGTATTGAGACCCACATCGAGCATGATGTGGGCCTCAGTTTTTTAAAAATGTTGTAAATGTCAGGTGTTGGAAGCGAAAGTGGACCCGAGACTTGAGGGTACGAGATAAAGGTAGCGGTATCGATTAGGTAGTTGTCTTAGTAAGTAATTCAGCGTGAAATTTAGGCATCGATTCGCTTCATTGATTTTGCTCGAATTCGTGTTTCACGTGCGCAACCATTTGCGTCATTGTGAATAAGGCTGAACCTTATACAAGCAAATGTTTATAGAAATGAACCCTGCACCTCAAAACTGAGAAGTTGGACTAAGAATTTTTGTAAAATCAGTGAGGGAAAAAGTGAAACACTTAAATATGTCTGATTGATCTTTTCCTTTTTTTTACACTCGTTTTGGATAAATAGTATGTCGTCAAATTATCCTACGTTAAGCTACGTTAAATCAACTGTATCAAAGTCGGATTTACTTAATTAAGAACTCGACATAAATTACCGAAAGGCTTGAAAAATTAAACAAAAGCTCGCGTCTCAATGCTCATTTGTCTGGTGAGGAAGTTATGCTCTCCAGTCCACTAATCAAGTTCATGCTCTCAATCAAATGTAACCCTTGAATTCATTGTTAAATAGTTTGAGGTGAGCTGTAATTTAACGATATGCGTGGTGTGCTCTGTTCACGCCGCAACACCCCTGCCTGCTACAGCACTCGCTCTCGCAGACACCGCTTGCCTGTAACCGGCCTCACGAATCTTGTGGGGACTCCCCTATTGATGTAAAACCTTGCGTTTTTGATGAAATGCTCTCTAGTCTCGCCCGCTCGTTAGTGTAGGTATCGGGACCATCGTGCAACCTGCCTGTTGCGCTAGGTTTTTTTAAAGCTATTGCTGTAAGTTTTGTTCCTTACTCATGTCTGTAGGAAGTACTCGAACTGCTATATGAAAACCAAATTGATGCGATTTTAGTAACGCCACATATCCTCTGTCATCCAATGTTTTGCATATTGTGTGAGGTGTGCGTTTCAAGCAAAATGCATTTGCATTGCGAAATTTGTTATACCATTATTGAATTTCTGTCGAGGTTAACTTCATTGTAAGTATTCGCTCCTCTGGCGTTATAAGAAAGAGAAAAAAAAAACTGCTACATTTGTTTTAAAGCACAGAACGGTAGTGCATTTGTGTTGGTTCATTTGTTGCGTTCGAGCTACAGACCTCACAGAATGCATCGGGTTTGCGCCCAAGATCAGATTTTTTTCTGCGAAGAATTGAAATTTGTGGGTAGGTTTCAATTTTTTATTAGTTATATTAATCAAGTTAATTCATTTATTGGGAGTGTAAAATTTGTGACCAGGCTGCAAAGCTTAGCTAAAATTTTGCGTCATTTGTTTTTGGTGAAGGTCCTTTTGAAGTTAGTTGTTACGTACCAACCATGTTCTACATACATTAAATTTACCGTTATTGTACACCAGATAGTCACACAATTTATCCATTCATCCATTTTACCCGTAGATGTAATAACCCCAAGGTTCTGACTCGCGACCGTCTCACTGAGCTCGGAAGCAATACCTAACGAGGTCACCACTCCCCAGGACGCGTCTCAGGGCTGCGGGCCGGAGTCCTGTTCAGACCGCGTGAGCCAATCGAGCATCGCGCTGCCTCGTCCGATGTCGTGCGAGCGGCGACGTCGTCACGCCAGCTCCGGCGAGCCCGCCGTAGAAAACGGGCTCAAGGGGACGGACATCATAGAAAACGGAGGCGCCTCCACCAGATACAGCGATAACTACAATAATTCTAGTGGTGGTGAGCGCTTGAACCTTCATTAATTCCAACACGTTTTACCTTTGGGTTTAAATGCCTTACAACTACTGGTTTGGTGGGGGATTTGAGGAATGTGTGGTTCAAACTTCCTTTTCTAAGGGAAGTACTCCGCAGTCACGTGAAAAGCCTCACCTGAGCCGAGGCTCAAACCCTGGTCCTTTCGGCTTTGAGGCCGAAAGTTTTGAAAGTTTTATTTCTAGGCTTTTGCTAGTAAAACTTTTAGACTGTACTTCAGCTCATGTACTCAAGTTAATTAGCTCACTATTTAGAAGCCTGGAGCTTTATCGAGTCAAAGTAATTTTAGTTTTATATTACTTCGCAGCACGCAACGAAAATCTGTGAAAGTTGTAGCTTGAATTTGCAGGTGTTAGAGAAGGCGAAGAAAAGAACTACAAGAAAGATCTGTTCGAAGATGTTACGAGGCCCAACAGTCTCTTACCGAGGTGACTATGTGGTACTGATGGAATATTTGACTAAATCTTCTGTTGTACCCATCTGAATACTTTCAGACTCTGAAAGTTTTTGACCCGGGTGGTGTACAGAATTGATGCGTTATAAATCAGTTGGCATGATCTACATTGAATAATGCTCTAGCAACAATGTTCCTTCTCTATTTTTTAAATTTCTTCCTGTGGGAAGTGAAGTTAACCAATTCAGTACAATTTTATAAGTTTGTTTCTTCTGGAACGAAGTTCAGAAATATGGCTCACATGTTCGTGTAAAAGTAATTGTTTTTCGAGTACGAAAAAACGGCCTCATCCCAAGAGAATTGCGAATTAATTTGAGGGTTCCAATGATTAAATTTTGGGAAAGAGCTATTAATTACAAATGTTCTTTAGATTAGTCAAGTTTTCTCCTGTGTTCTTGAAGAAATCTTATTCCAGGTGCGAATTTTCATTTTGTGGATTTCATTACGACTTTGGTCTACATACAGTACAGGGTGGTGGAAAAGTCATTCGACTATTTTGAACATTTGTTACGCGACTTCTAAAGTTACAAAAATGAGTTACGTAGGAAATGAAAGAGAAAATCCTGAAGTTTCTTCTTGTATCGATGATAGGGATTTGAAGGATATTTTGTAGTTGATATTTACACAATTACCGTGTCCCAAAAAGCCGAAATACAGCAAGGGCAGACGGACAAAGATGGTTGAAAGTTATTTATCTTGCAATGGATCGTTAGTTGCAATACAGAGGGCCTTCGTGGGAACATCTAATCAACAAAGGCCTTCCAAACATTGCATTTTGCAATGATTCCAAGATTCAAAGATTTCAGTTCAACAGCAGACAGAGAACGCTCTAGCAGACCGAGTTTGGTAGAAATACCTGTACTTCAACGTGTTTTATTGCGTTGCAGTAGAATTAAAAACGTCGACTAGACAAAGTTCCAGTCAACTAGGAATTTCACGCGGATCATTGCAACGCATCTTAAGAAAAGATTTACAACAGTTTCCTTATAAAATTCATGTAAGACAATTTTAAAAGTTTGCAGACAATCAACAAAGAAAGGGCTTCGCTCATGCATTTCAATGTCGGACGAAGGATGTGACTTTTGCCTCACACCTAATCATATCTGATTAGGTCCATTTCCATATCAGTGGACATGTTAAAAAACAAAACTGCTGATTATAGTGTGATGAAAATCCTAGGATAATCCATGAGCAACCACTTCATACTCAGAAGATTACCGTTTGGTGTGGCATAACGAGTGCACAAATCACTAGTCCATACTTCTTCGAGGATGTTGATGGTGCAACTGTGGTCGTGAAAGGAGACAACTACAGACAATTGATACAAGAATATGTATTGCCACAATTGAACGATTTGGACAAGCAGAATTCGTGGTTCCAAAAAGATCGGGAGACATCACATACAGACAGCAAAGTGAATCATGGCAATACTAAGAGCTGCCATCCCTGGTCGTTCAATTTCACGTTTTAGTGACGTTCCATGGCTACCACGGTCTCCTGAATTAACCCCTGCAATTTCTTTCTAAGTGGGTATTTTAAAGGAAAGGTTTGCATCAATATGCCAAATATTTGCCTGAATTAAAACCCAATACCATCGAAGAAATCAACAGAGTCACTCCAGATATTTTGGAAAAATGTCGTGGAAAATACTGTACGTGAAATACGCTTGCATTTTAATAAAAATGGAGAAAGTTTAAAGTATATCATATATAAGTAATAAAACTTGGATTTTTTTCTTTCATTTCGTATGTAATGTTTTATAGCTGTTAGTTGTATAATAAAACTTGTATTGTAGTAAATGTTCAAAATGGTGAATTGACTTTCGTTCCGCCCTGTATATCGGAGCAACTGCCATCGCCCACCATAATTTCTTTGTTTTATTTTAGTTTATAGGGCTCTTTCTATATTCGCATCTTAGGTGTGAAAACTTCGAAGGTAACGTTTTATAGTTCGTCAGTATGGATCCGTACGAACGCTTTGAATGTGGCTATAGTTGTAGTCCGATTTTCATTCATTCGAAATGCATAATTCTTCTATATTTATGTAGATGGAACCTTCGTTTTCCGATATTTTTCATTCTGCGATTGTTGATCAAGAGAACGGCCCGCAAAACTGCGTTAATTTTTTCCTTCTGTTTATGCTCCTGCCCGTTCAAGTTTTCCACTTTATTCCCCGTATCAATATGCTGCTTCTTCTGTTGCAGCGAAGCTTTGATCTTATGTCATATCATCTCGAGAGGTGTGGAGAGGATTATTTTTTCGTGTATGTTGGCTTCCCGTAGCGCCTCTTCAGGCGAGTATGATAGAAGTTTTCTCCACTCACCATCCAGTGAGGCAGGGGCCGCTCATGAGTATTTCTTCTTCGTGCAGACCGAGCAGCGCTGCTTCCGGTTGTGATTTTGTATTGAATTTTGGGAATCGTGGTTTATTTCTTGTTTTTTTATCTCTATCGGTCAGATTGGGATGATGTACCTTCTCAGTGATATTTCATTTGAACTTACTCTCTTTAGTTTGTAATTTTTACTCTTGCACATATGTTGTATTGCTGATCGAATATTATACCACTAGTTTTACGTTTCCCCATTTCAGGATTGAGCATGCGAGACCCTGTGGCTCGAATTCGACACTCAAGCGTTCCAGGCTGGTCCACCTCTGGATCTAGCTCTCCTGGACTGCCCAGTAGGTACAGCACGCCCTACCAGAGCACCAACTTCCCTGTCCCACCAACTGTCCCATTGGTGTCCCAGAATGGACGTACAATTGAGAGCTCACCCTGCCGTGGTTCGCTGGCATTAGTGGCA
This sequence comes from Orchestia grillus, assembly GCA_014899125.1. Lineage (NCBI taxonomy): Eukaryota > Metazoa > Arthropoda > Malacostraca > Amphipoda > Talitridae > Orchestia > Orchestia grillus. The sequence goes on from VOMN01002604.1 coordinate 5,857, forward strand.
GAAAAAGACCCTCCTGCAGAGAACGACTTCCCTGCCCCAACGAGGATTGTTCCCAACTCTATCATTCATTCACGACCTGACCTTGCAGGCGCCCGCCATAGCCACGTTTACCACGACGCAAATGACAAGTTTGTTGAGTGTAACGAGCCTCGTCAGCTCCCGGTAAATTCGGGAAGTAAACCAGGATTAATTAACACAGAAGATGGACGGAAAGCCCCTCACTTCGGTAATTATGTCCCTTGCGTGGAAGTTGAAACAGAATTAGCATTTAGAAAAAGCCCGGGTGAAGATGACCCATTAAAAGGCGTTAATTATTCTGAGTTCACGTATGATAAATCTGGGTCTTGTGTTGGGAGCGCCCCTAGCAATATTGATGATGTCGCTCGTTATACTCCAAAAGAACATCACCAGTCACCAGGGATCCGTAACATTCATCGAAACAAAGCTCCAAGTGTCTTGTCTTTGAATTTCAACTGGAAGAAAAATTACATACCTTTCCGGAGCGTCCACCAGTCTCCCTGTGGCGAAGGTATTACAAGAGCCGAGACGTCACATGAGCCGCTCATGCTTGGGGCGTCGGCGTGTCAGGACGAGAGCTGCTCTGCTGCGGAAGACCTCCGAGGAGTGGTGTTCACTGCGGGGCAGGTGAGTCTGACTGCCTTCTTTCGTATTGACGTCAGCGAGTGGCAACAGATCAGGAAGATCTCGGGGTTAATTGCTATGGCTTTGAAGAAGTTAGAGTGCTCCAGGTTTTTGAGACAAATAGTGAGAGGGATGTTTGCTAAGGCTCGAATTTATGTTCAATATTTTCATCGTAAATAATAACCCTTAATTTTAAGCCTCGGATAAGTCGTGTGTCGTACCATCAGTCAGCAGTAGATTAGTATCATGATCTGTTGAGGTGAGTCGGGAAATGCTATTTTGGTTAGCATTATGTACATGTTTACGTCGTGTAAGAAGTGTAAAAAATTAATGCTAAAGTCTTTCGTTTTTAACGCTCCTGCTCCGTCGCCGTTTGTCGATTCCTTTCGTTAATTTATATTGCGTGATATCACGATTCACGCCTCTGTGAATATTAACCATATGTTTGAAATCGGAAAAGCTGGCATCTTTTTATCTGTTTGAACTCACAGTGATACAATGGTTGAATATGCGTTTGAAAAGTTTCCTCATTTTGGAATATTTGAGTTAAAGGTAAAGGTCGTATTGAAGGGGATGGTAGCATATGGGCGTCAAGTTGGTTGGGTATGTTAGATGATAACCGCGTAAGTAGCTAATTTTTCGATAGAATTTAGTCCTTTAGATATCTAATTCTCAATTGATGTGGTTGCGCAGTATTGACGAGAACGTGCGGCTAATTGAGGAGGAAACTTGATTGTTGGATCAAATGGGAGGGGTTTGAATACTCGTGTTAAGGTTAGCGCGTTATGATTTGGTTTGTATTCTGGGCTGAGAAGAATCACAAGACCTGAAAAACTTTGAAAGAGACTTAGAAGTGTCAAACTGAAAATTGGAGAATGAAGAGTGATAAAAACTGGTCGAGATTCTAATGGGTTCCAAGTTTTTTTTATTGTAGAGAAACATGGGAGATATTTGTGTCTAAATGAAAACTAAAAAACTTTCGTGATAAAATGGATAAATATTCCTGAAAGAGGAACGAACGAGCGAAAGAATGATAGTAACCTGGAAAATGGTTTCTGCGTTATTGGGCGAAGCAGGTGGAAGAGTGAGGAGAATGATGATTAATTGTACAGAGCCTGTTCTTAAAACTGGAGAATCATAAGAGTTAATGATAGAAAGTTCTCAATAGACGTTTAGATCTTTATTTTGGAAAATAATGAAGACGTAATTTTATTTTAAAATATTTGAAATCGGTTTGCTTTTTGGTAATCGCACCCTTAGCCGTGCCAGTCTATTTTGAGTCAAGAATCTTAACCAGGATTCAAGAATCTTGAAACCTGCGGAGCTGGCTGCATCTATGATTAGGAAATGATCAAGTTTGAACGGGTGATTCAAGTTTTCACAATGGGGTCTACGATTTGAATGAGGAAGTTTGTGTAACTGTCTATTTCTTCCATGAAACTGTCTATGCTATGAAAGCAAACTCAGGCCTGTCTGGATAAGCTACCAATGCTTGAGCCGTTGCAGGCTACACAAGCAATTTTGTAAATGTTGGAGCACACAGCAGAAGGTAAGTAGTCCTCGTTTTTAAAAATATTCCTATCTTGAAGGTTTTTTTTTAGACTCGATCTAAAATCTATTTGGGGTAATGACTAGAGATAGTTTTTTAGAGATTCGCGTAATATGTGGATCATAATTTGTATTTAATGAGGGTAGATCAGAGAACAGTGTCGAGTGGTCGAACTACTATCGTTCAGGAATTTGGATTTTGCACATTTCATTTAACATAAAATATCTCAGTTTGCTGCAAGCCTCCGAAGAGGTCTATGGTAGTCTTAATCTTGTTGTCGAATATAATATTCAAGTCTTTGAAGCGATTATTTATTCCAGTTCTATTTTATAAAGCAAAAGAAATGGCATTTGTGTTGAGTGTTGGCGAGGCGCAAATATCGTTTTATATTTGCACCATTTGGCGTTTATTTTTTAGTTGACTCATTTTCCCAAATGCTCAATAATTTTTTTATTTTTTAACTAGCCGAATCGACGTTACCAGAATTCGCGTGAGAACTGCACCATCTGCGAATAAAATAATTTAAATTCTGCTATGAAAATATTTGTGAACACGCGGAGTCTGAGGGCACTGTGGTAGCCCAATTCCAATTGGTAGCTAGAGAAATGCATGGAAATGCAGAAATTCAATTCTGTTGGAAAGGTCATTTTTAAGCGAATCGCTCGTCTTTCGCGAACTTCAGTAATTTTCGCTAAATCGATCATGTCAGGGGAATATTTCGGTCAGAGTTGTATTAACTCGGCGGCGTTGTGCTCTACTAGTGACCGCAGTGACTAGTAATTTTGAGTTGACCAGTTCATCTCGACACTTTTTTTGTCCAGTTATTGAGACTTTCAGCAGATATCTTTGTCTCCCAACTACGCTATTTTTATTGCTATTTTGCCGACATTTTAAAAAATTCAGCTGGTCAGTTGTAATGACTGGTATTAATTCACGGTACGTGCTGTGGACATGGTTTGTGTGGTGGCAGGTCGCAAGTGTGTGGGGTAGAACAAAATTATTGTACTTCATGACCAGTTTCCTCTAGTAGACAGGCAATCATAGCTTGACTGAATCTAGCCTCCCTAGGTGGAAAAAGAAGTACGAGAGTCCTCCACAGCACAAGGTTTTTCGCTTGTATAGCGGCGCTCGAGTTTCCCATCAGAGGCTCACGTTATTTTGCTGAAATCTTTATTACCAAACCTTTAAGTAACAATGATAGTAAAAATGTCTTTTGACTACAAATATACATGTTTATTTTAAGTAATAAATCATGATGCATCGAAATTTCTATTATTCTGACACAGCGTACTTCAGAATATTCTAAAGTTCGGTTTTTGATTATGATTTCTTGATACTTTACGATTTTTTGTTCCGAAAACGTGTCGTTCTAAAGCAAAAGACTTCACTTAATCCCGATTTATTTTAATTTATTCATCATTGACGAGTGGTAATTTGTTAGTCACCGATATGAAACATTGGTTCTGGTTAGGTGAGAAGGTTCATCAGAAAATGTACTCGAGGTTTTATTTTGGTTATTGCGAGTTGGGCATACTCGTATGGGTTCGTCAATGGTATTTCTCTTAGCAGATTCTGCAAATTCTCACTTAACCCTGGAATGGTAACTCTAAGTATATGGTTACGTAAAGAGGAGACTTAAATCTCTTCCTGCATAGGATAAAAAACGGGGTATATACGCAAACTACGGGGTATATCTATGGGAAATCCGGGTACTATTCCAGGGTTAATCACAGCGTATGACTCACACCGGCAGATAAAATGGTTGAAATTTTTGGAAAATCTATCTATTAATTTGTCCGTATTTTTATGTTTGATATCCTCAATCCCTTCGGGGTGATTTTCAACCCTTAGCTCGTGCTTAGGGTCGTACAAGATACCTAAAGTGCCGCATAGCCCGTGTTGGTGGAGCACAACTCGTGCAAATAATTGTTCCAGCTCAGCTTTTTCCCGCTTGCGGTAGAAGAAGAGAGGCTGATATTTGGCTTGTTTTTCTTACGTTGCTTGTGCTCTACTCCTTGAATCGGCTTTCTGGGCGTAGAGTTATACGCAGAGGTGGGCAGTAGCGCGCTACATGTAGCGGTAGCGGCGCTACAATCTAGCGAGTGTAGCGGTAGCGGTAGCGCCCGCTACATTTAGAGCATGTAGCGGTAGCTGTAGCGGCCGCTACATTTCAAAGTAGCGCTGCCCAGCTCTGGTTATACGCTGTCTGAACAACTGAAAATTTCGTTTACGCATTGCGACTTGATCGAAGATTTCACCTAGCTACTCCTAGGTAATTGGCATTTCACATTTTATGTTTCTACATCTTTAACTTCCTCTACTTTTATGGCCATCTTTATTTCCTGTTCTCTGGTTTTACCTAGTTTTACATTTTTTTCAATCTCTTAGCCTTTATTCGTTTTCTTTTTCTTCTTCTTCTACATCTTTCCTTACTTTTTTGTGCGTCTCTGCGCTTGAATTTCCGTTTCGTCCCCTCTTTCTTTCTGCTCGCTACCTATTTCCCTGCAGTGCACTGATGGCTCTCTCCTTACGGCGGAGAGAGCTGTGAGCGCTGGAAAGAACTCGTGCTGTGTGCCCTGAGGACTAGTGCTCCTCGGAAGGGACGTCGGACTCCTGAGCTTCACACGGTGAATGCTGCAGCGCCTGTCACTGTGCGTGTGCCTTAAGGGAGCCGCGCTCTTCCGTGGTAACCTTTGCTCTCGATGCATCAGCTGAATCATTTAGTGAATACAGAGAGGGTGGTGTTTACGTGGATATTATGTTGGCTTATTTTCTCTCGTTCTGTTGCTTTGTTTCTTCGGGTTATGGTTTGGTTAAGGGAGAGGCCGCTGTTCCGTTAAATTGCCTCCTGTACGAATGTGTTGGAAGTTCTGGTTTTTAAGTTCTTTTTGCAGATTGATTAGAGGGAAAGCGAGAGACAAAACATGAGTTAGACATTATCGAAGCGGATCTTTGCAGCTTGTCTCTAGGAAGCGATTCGAGTTTGCCAGAACTAGATTTTATTAGGCATGAGACACATTAGTTTTCGAATGTTGCGTTTCGCTCCGGGCCGTAACGGCCATAAGTTCAGTGGCGCGGCTGTAAACTTTTTTATGGACTCCTACATGCGTTCAGTTAGCTAGGCTGGTCAGGATGCGCTGTACTGCCTCACCAAGGGTCGCTTCAGAGGCCTACATTTTTGTTCGGAGACTCCTGCGAATATGAATTCGATAAGAAAAGATTGATAAACCTAATATTTCCTCATTTCATTCTGAAAGAAATTCTTTCAGGGGCGATTAAAATATTTCTAGTGGATATGGAGATAACTCTTTGTGTAATACCATGGCCAAACATTGTTTTCTTCACTTAAATTCATCCTCTGCGACCAACGAGCTGGCGGCGGCATTGAAATGTAGTCAATTGGGGGTGCATAGACTCGCACTTGCTGAACTTCTGAAGAAATTTCCTCGCAATGTGTTGACTGTGTGTGTTTCTGATACAAATATTGTACCATAGCAGGTGATTCTTAAGGAATTGACAAAATTTTTGGAGAAATGAACTTTATTCCTTTGGTTAGAGTATACTCTTCAAATTAGCTGCATCCACCTAGTGGAAACGAAGGCGTGTGAATATTATTAAAATTACTTTAGCTATTCTCACCGTAGCACTCGCGTACTTTCTAATAGAGAGTCTAGGACTTGTTTACTTCGCTCCGTGATGGAATCCTTTATCTTTATGCCTTGCTGTAAATGGAGCTACGTTTCACGGATATGGTTTTGGTGAAATTCCAAGAACGCGGCTTGTTTTTCCTCATAATTTCCTATTCTGTGCTATTTTTCTTCGCTGGTGGAGATGAATATTTTCTCATCTCTCTGTCTCCGAGAGAAAGAATATTCCCATGAGTTGCTCTCTCTCCATCGTCTTTCAGGACCAGAATATTTTGCTTCGTTTTTTCCAGCCTCAGACTCCTTGGACGTAAGAGCAACTCTGGCCGGCCGCAGAGTTGTTATTGCTTCAAGTGAGAAGCTGACTCTGCTGCGTCAGATTAGGCTGTAACATTCTTGTTTGTTTCGTGTTTGTTATTTAGGTCGTGTAGCACTGGCTGTTGGAACCGGTTGCAGCTGCTTCGTCGTCCTGTTGGAATTGAAAGTCATTTCCCTTCATCGTATAGTGCCGAATGAGTGTACGGCGCACTCGGCCAGCAACTTCTCTAACTAATTACAAGTTTGTTCCATTTGTTGCATATTTAGCTCATGGCCGAGATCGTTGTGCTCGCACAATTCTGTCCAAACGTAGTTGTAGCTTCGATGATGCGCGGTATGCGTCAATTTAAGCTGCTTCTCGTCACGTCTTCACTGAGTGAACGTGTTAAGCTTTAGTTTGGTTATACGGCCGCCATTTTGGAAACGTAGGAGGCAATTTAATATAGAAATTTCTTGAGTCAATAGTTGAGAAACGATGGTAAACTGTTTTCCGATTCACGTTAAATTAATTTTCCGCACAGCCAATTCAGACAATTTTGCTCCTTTTCTCATTTTCTGTGACACAACTTTACAGAAAATGTACCCAACGCTAAAGAAATATTATCAAGCGCCACTGGTTAATTGTGTGAGAATTCTTATAATCAGAGCTAATATTTAGTCTGAAACAAATGGTCATGCTACTTCTGAATGTTGTGTTCTAAACCCCTCGTAACGGAGTATTACCGTCATGTTTTCGTGCGCTTCCTTGGTTCCCAATGCGAAGGCAAAAAATACGATTTAGTGCAGGCCGTATGAAGTCGCATGATATTTTAACGCTTGCACGTGTTCTTATTTTTTCGCTTCAGTTTCCGTTGAAACCCAATCTTGACCATTATACCTGAGACTCTAGGCTTGATCTAAATTTATACGGATTTAATTAAAATTTCAGATTCTCTGAAAATTTTTTTGATTTTAATTATGAGTAGAATTTGAATTTCTCTTCATTTTAAATAGTTTCAGTACCCTTCAGTGCATGTACAGAAATACGGTCAGTGTGATACAGAAACACAAAGCGACTAAGATCTTCCAACAAGTGAAAGTGCTTGCACATCGTGCGTGCGCGTTTTTTTCATAAAATCTATCGTAATAGCATTTTTATAAAATTTTGATTCATACAAAGAATAAATGAGAAACTGATATGAAATTCGCCTTACGCAGGCAACCCCCATTTCTGAGGCATGTGAATTTAGATTAGCAATCGTCTTGAATCTTCTTCAAAGCGTACAAGCGGAATAGGATGTCGGGGAGTCTCGCTTCGTCAGTGTTGTTTTTTGGACTTTTTTCTGCACACAAAGACTTCTGATGTTTGAGTTGATTTATTTTCAAGATGCTATTTTTATGAGAAGCGTAATCGGAGTTTATTATGGAAAGGCGAGTTTCCGAGGCTAACCATCGCACAAGTCTGTAGTATTCGTGAAGCTTTATTGAAGTGTAGCTGGCTGTAAAAATAGGAGTGAGAAAATCTAGCAGAAGTACAGAGGTAAGATTTGTGGAGAGGAAACAAGACACCGCTCTTTGCATCATGCAAAAGCTGTCGCTTTTCTGAAAGAATTCGATGAATATTCAGGAGAACTCCGACGACCGCGGACCGTCATTCCTAGAAGCTTTCTGCAAACCGTAATGACCGGAGTTCCGGAAAGGGTCGTGGCTGTGCTCGGAATTTTCCAAGAAAACCTAGAATTTTACGCAAGTTGATGATATTCATCGAAGCTTTTACAATAAATTTAAGGTTTCATAATACGAAGGTAAAGGTAGTTTCGTCGACTTGCTCAAAATACCGACATTGTGAATTTCATGCTTTGTTACATCCGCACATGCCTCGTATTTTTTGCGCGAGCATGTGCCCTAACATCATCCAGTAAAAATAAAACTTGCCTTCACGCATTTCTCTGCCATTGTTGCGTTTGTCCCTGCGAGCTGCGATCTTGGCGTGCGGTAGCCAAGCTTTTTCCGCTAACGTTCGCAACTTGCTAGCGCATTACTGGAAGAAAATTCTGAAGCAGAAGTTCATGGAATGAATCTCCATATTTTGTATAGTGTAAAAAATCTAAAACTGAGGTTCTGAAGTTTCCGAGTCAAGCTATGAAGTGCAATGCAATGTGGTTTTACTGAACTGTGTTGTGTTCCGTTTCGTTTCATGAACTCGCACGCATCGGGCTTAGACAGAAGACTTGAATTATTGAATTCACCAACAACGCATGCTGCAAAACTAAGTGAATGCGAGAGAAAAAGTATGCACGCTTGCACCGTTACTAAGAGAAGCAACTGTGGCTTAAAGATCAGGGGACTAGCAGTGAAGCATCCGAGCCGTGCAGGCTTCGTCTCGGCGAGCTAAGTGACGAACTGACGAAGAGTAACATTTACGTCCCATAGGGATAAGTGTTACTCAACATACGAGGGCCTTGTAACGGAACTTCGTGTTGACATAAAATTTATTCTGTAAACTTTGATTCCTGACACTCACGCTTGCGATTGCAAAAAACTATCGTTAATGGAGTGGAACTTGCCACAGAGTTTAAGCTGTACTCGGCTTTTTATTCAAGTTTTTAAGGACTGTTGTTATAGTTTTTGAATTTGAACAATTTTTTGAGATCGTTACGCATATTGCATATGATGCATTGGTTAGATTCTGTCGCTTGCTGTAATTTTTGTGGCTCCCTACGACTAATATAGCAATCATCGCATGCAAATAATGCAACACCATTCGTAAGCCAATAGAATTTTCGGGATTCGATTCAAAGCCGTTGAGAACCACGATAGCCGTCTAAAAAAAGACGTTGAGAACCGCGATAGCCGTCTAGTTATGCACGCACATACGTAGACTTAAGTTAGCTGTGAAAGTTAGTCGATGGTTTCAGTCGTATAAACAGAGCTGGGCAGCGCTACTTTGAAATGTAGCGGCCG
>VOMN01002605.1:0-11653 GCA_014899125.1 Orchestia grillus
TAAAATAAATTTGAATTAAGACTCGCTATTCACATACTATAGCATGCGTATGTAGTGTTATAGTTTGAAGAAATTTAGGAAAGGTTATCTGGATATTATTAGTTGAATTTCTATGTATAATTTTTGTAAAAAAGTTGATGTTTTGATTTTGAAGTATCGAACATTCAAGCCTATAAATGCAACTCATGGAGTCTGTAATTATAGATACTAGTCTACTACTAGGATTTTGATTCATATTAGGATTATTTACATTGAGGTCACAGCCTGTGAATACTCTTTGGTTACAAAGACTTGTTTTTATCAAATCAGCTTCACATTCTGAAGCAAATTTATTTCCTGCATAGAAGTGGTCAAATAACTATTTTTTCTATATAATTGACTCGGACATTGATCTAAGTATGTAGATTATAACCAGTTTTCATTAATTTTGAAGCCAAAATCTTGCTGATGAAGTAGGTTTTTGGTTTTTTGGGTATGTGTTGATTGGTTAATTCTAAATAAGGATGTAAACATTTACATAAATGTAGTGTTGATCCAGCCACAAGTAGGAGAACATGGTCTGAGCATGTGATCAATACATATGCTTTGTTGGTTTGTGTTAGCTAATATCTCCATACTTGTGTGCCTGTCAGCATCAATTCTTATATTTTGTGAAGTTTCATTGGTTATAGCTGGTTATAACAATCATATAGCAAGTCATTTCTACTCTTTGTGGCTATGCAAGGCCTTAATGACTCATTAATTCCAATTTTCATTCAGAAGACACCATTGCGTCCCAACAAAATTGCCCGGAGTTTATTCTTTGAATGATTGAGTACTTTTTCTGAGTAAAGCTTAGTAATGTATTTTACTTAATGTATTATATTGAATGATATTTAGTTCCCTTTAGATTACATTGATTTGATACACTATTCAGTATACTATCTATGACATTGCTACACAGTAGTACTTCTTGCAGAATGTTTTCTTTGATGTTGTAGAAAGTAACAAAAAATCTACGAATATATTATTATTAGAAATTATTATTAGGCTATTATTAGACTAGATATAGAATGAAGAATGGAGTTGCTACTGTGTCGTGAGGAACTTTTTGAAAGTATGTTGGCTTTATATCTATTGCCTATCACTGAAGTTGAGTTAGCCCTAGAACAAACATTTTCTTTCTTACAACAAGATTGCATGAACTTCATAAAAAAACTTAGAGCATCCATATGAACTGGGATTGTTAGATCCTATTGGCTGACAGGGGCTATTAGATGAGTTTTTTTGCTGAATATATATTGTGTATTTTGTGTAATAATTATGATCATGAAAATTACTGCTCTGATCCTTCAGTTAAAGTTTTCCATAAATTTTGTCTATTAAATTTTAAAGTTTGAATAACCTCTATATTACAATAACAAAATCTAAAATATTTTACATGGCCAGTTTTATTTCAATTATATTTACTTTAGCATCTCCAAAAGGACCTTGTTACAGTACTTAAGTTGTTTTAGCTAATCCTACGAGATTTCAATATTCTGTGCCGTCTTTGCTACTCTACATTTTCCTACCTTCTCCACTGGTGATTCTTTTATTTTTTTTCCTCTGCCTTCTTGACTTGTTTTTTTATGCACAGGTGATCTTGTGTGGGAACATACCTTGTGTGTGGATTATCATGAGATTCTCATAAGTTTATACTTAATAATCCATTCTCTTCTGGTGTGAAATAGTTTTTGAGTCTGCTAAGTGCTGCTATCCCTACTATTTTTTCACCTGTCACTCAATAAAATGTTGAAAGATTTATATTCAAAAACAGTTTTGAATTTCTTAATATACCATTTCATATAATACAGTATTTTGTATGAATAGGGGGCTGTAAATGCTAGTTTAATTAGAAGCTTTATGGAGGACGAAATAATTTGATTAGGTAGTAGTTAATGAATGCTATTATTGTCATGTTTAGTTCACTAATTCATAACAGCTATTATAGAGCTGGGTATGAGAATGAGAATTGGTGTATAGACTTGCTCTAGTGTACATTTAGCACTGTATGTTGTTGAAAGTATGATAGTTTATAAATACAACTCAGTTTAATGGTTGTTAACTTGTAATGTTTTATGAATAGACTATTTCTTATTCTACACATGTGTTGCTTGTTTTTAGTAAGTAAGCAGCAATGAGTACATATTTTCAGAATAAGTTTTGAGTGATCAAACTTGAAATATAGCTACTAGTTAGTAAATTTCTCAAGGTATTTTTAGTGCAGTTGTCTAGTTTGCTTGCAGTCTACTGGTAACTGCAGTATACACTGTTACATGAAATTTTGACGGTTTAATTAAACATTTTTTAGAAGGGATGAATAATTTTTCAGTGTTTGTATTAGACTTTATTCAATTGTATATTAGATTTATATTATTTATGGCATACATCAATTATTTTATTGATACCTGAACAGTAATATAGTAACATTTAAATGTTGTCCTGTATGATCCTGCTTCTGTTGTGCTGCGTTAAGCTTATTGGAAAATATTTTTTTTGCCAATTTGAGAGCTTCAATACAAAAATGAAATCAATTGAAGAATATTTGTATCTATGCAATTAAGGGAGCACATTTTTATAGTGTTTAGTTTCATATGATCAGTATTGGTCAATTTTTCATAGGCTTGAAATTGTATGAATCTGGGAGATGAAACAGAACTAACATGGTGCGTTGGAAGAACTGAACTTTTACTGTGTGTTTAATAAGTAAGGTGCCCCGTTTGAAAAATTGTCTCGAAACTACAAATAGTAGAAAGATCAGATTCATTCAAAATAAAAGGCGATTCTTAGGTTTTTTATATCAGTGCTACCTACAAACATTTCATATTGTACTGGTCTTAAAATTATAACCCTCGAAATACAGTTGATGAAAGAAGAATGTAAAAGTTGTTGAATTTCTCTTTCAAAATATTAGTTCTGTTGTCTGTTGAGTGATTACAGGAGAATATTTGGTAGTGAAAAAGTCCTTCAAAGAAACTTGATATCATTCATATAGGAATTAAATGAAACCCTCTTGAGGCAATCAAGAAACAACCAGAGACTATACAACGAATTCACACTTGCAGATGGCTCTAGATGTCATGCTGAATATGCATAAAATGCACACCAATTTCTATCTTAATAGTCGAAAGTACTAAATATTAGGGGTGTGTGTATATATAGATATATATATTTAGTTGGAAAAATTGCTGAAAAAAGCAATGGAAAAATTATAAATGAAAATGACCCTAGTCTCTAATAAACAATGAATAAAAGAAAGCTGTTCCCTGCCTAGACGAATATGATAAAAATATAATGTGGGGGTGCATAAGTTACAAGTTAGTTTTTTAGAAATATCAGTAACAAAACTCTGTTGTAAAGATGGAAGTAAACAATAGAGAAAAGCTTCAAGTTTATCTATATACCGTATCTATTCTAGCAAATAACATATATCGCACATATTGTAAAAAGTATTTTATACTTCTAAATGATATTACACAAATCAGCAGACCAAAAATTATGGAGATCTTACACTCTAATGGACCAATTATTACGGTGCAAAGGAGCTGCAGGAGAATCACTTATCATAATGAACTCCTAATGAGTGCAAAAAAGCAATGGCTGTACATTTAAGGAAACCAGTTTACTGCAGACTTGCCACGCAGTGGTAGACCTATATCATTGGTACAAATGTTCTGTTTCAACAGATGTTGAAAATTGTCCCAAAACTTTGTCCAGAAAATGTCAACTGGGATTTCATACTTGATTAATTAAATTTTAAGGTTTTCTGTATTGTTTGCAATTATTTCCATACCTTTAACTTTCAAAGGTTTTTGTATTCATATTTCTAACAGGGGCATAACTTCTGTGCCACTCGTTATTGATATTGAAAATCTAGCGCCGTTGAGCATCACAACAGTGCAACAACATACCCATGCATGCAAAATGTCACAGTAACACTATCACAACCAGCCGCTCCTGAAAGCTATCAACTACCTGCATATACTTTACTCAGATAAAGGGCTGTTTGAACAATCATTGCTGGTCCAAAAAAGTTTTGATTTGCTGAAACTTGGTACAAAAGGTGCACATCTTTTTTAGTCATTTGTAATAACACATAGCATTGATACCTCTTCACGTGCCTCTGTTTTTATGATGCACTTGAAATTTTAACTGCTTGCGATGTCAGTGATATTTGTCCCAGAATGAAAAACTGAGGCAAGCAGAAATGTGTTAGCAATGGACAGGATTGTTTAAAGAGAATGCTGTTTGACCAACAATGGGGGTCTCCTGAAAGATATTTTGTTCCACACTAGAATTGATATTGCACTTGTGAATCTTCCTTTTTTATATAAATAAAATTTTTATTTTACTATTTGTAGTTTTACAGCAATAGTTTATCAAAAGATGTTCCTTACTTATTGCCCATCCTGTATAGGGCATGTGGGTCCACATTAGCTCTCATGCTGTGGGTGCAGATATCTTTCATGACTTCATGAACTCAAAAGTTAGCTTGTCCCATTCATTGTTGAATTTTACAGTGTTTCATTGAAAGTTAATAATTTTGTGCCATTGTGTGAACTAACACAAGTAGCTGATGCTTCATTATGGAGAAAAATTAAATATGTATGTATCGAGGTTAATATCTACTCCAGAAGGTACACCTATTACAGTTTGATATCTAGAGCTAAACAAGGAGTAATTCTGTTGAAATATGTTATAACCTTAAACATGTGGAATTCCTTGTTATTTTAGTGCAACAAAACCTTAATGAGTGAGTTGTAGGATGCAACCTAATCAGGCAGGTATATAACTGGGATACTGACATCGAATGGTTAAAAAAAGTTGAATTTAATGGAAACTAGATAATATGAGAAAAAATTACTTGAGAATCCATCAAAATCATTGTCACATGATTGGATATTGTGTAATACACACATGAAAACCGTTTGTGAATCAGTATGTATGTAGATCCAATATGTGAAGAGTACAATGAGGTCAATAGTTGCTTAGAGTTTTTTTTTCCATTTTTTAACATATATTTTTTCTCATTCCAGGTTACAAGTACCTATCTACTACAACCACATCTACTTCATCTATTTTGTTAATTCATTGTAATGGTCCAGGCTCCAGTAGTAAGTATTGATTGGATTTTAGTTTTAAATAACCCATCAGGGGTATAGAATAGGCTGTATGCAATAGGGTTTGGTTAGTTGAGGTTGTCTTATCTTATGCAATAGGGGCTAGTGTATCCAGAGGTCAAGTACTGAGGTTACCTTGGCTTCAGTTAGGCCTTAGGAACTTCTATTTTTAGTGCCCACTTTATTTCTTTCCAATTGCACGTGTTCTCGGGGGATTCTTTATCTTTTTTCCCCTCTGATTGTTCTTTATCACCTTGTGGATAGATTCCCTATTTGCTCCAGTGTATACTAAATGGTCCCTTCTCTTTTTCTCTGAGGTAGTGTAATCCTTACTGCTTAGTTGTAAATTATTTTGGCCCGCCTGTATGTAAATGGTACAGTGAAATAATAAGTGAAGCTAGTCGATCTCATTTCACTTGATGAGGGGTAAATTATATAAAAATATTCATAAAAATTTTCCAAAGTTAACATGATGTAAGTTTTAACTAACCAATTTCTCCAAGTTCAATGAAGTTTTTATTATTTTTCTATCTTTGAGTACAGTTTCAAATTGTCTTCTTTACTGCTAGTTTCAAATATGAATTGTTGAATTGCAGGTAAGCACAAAGAAATCCAACAAAATGGGTAAGAAATCGAACAAGAAAGCTGCCACTGTTGCTGAATCGCCTGAAAAATCTGTGGAGGTCGAGACTCCCAGCAAAGTTAAGAAGGCAGTAGCCGCTAAAGCTTTGAACAAAGCTAACAAAACTTCACCTGAAGTGGCTACCAAGAAGCCAGAACTTCCCAAGCAGAAGGCTGAGAAGAGGAAGAAGCCCGAAGATAAACCTCAGAGCAAACAGCCAACGAAGGTCAGCTGTCTCTATATTGCTTTTACTGCTGTGTCTGCTCTTCTTTGATTTCTTAATTTGAATATATTTCATTGGGAATCTTAACTGGTCTACAAAGATATATTTATTTTTTCTCTGAAGTTTGTGTTGATTAGAACTTGCTTATTTTAAATTTTTTATTCATAGTAATTTTTTTTTAATTTATTTATTGTTTATTTTTTAGCAGGGTTGTGGAATCGGAAGGTACAAGGTCAGACTCGGATACCTAGAATTCCGACCGACCCACTATTTTTCCTGAAGATGTTGCAAACTCGTATTGCAATTTTCATTTCACGTTTAGGTATGAATCGGGCTAGTCATGTTCACTCACGTTACGTACATTTCATAAGTTCCTGTTTGCTGAGAAAATATCTTGAACTTGGCTAATTCCTTAGGAATGAACCTATTAATAAGTTCATTCCTTACGGCTTAGTCAAATTTAAAACTAGTTTCCAGCAAGTCTCATGTAAAAAAAACATGATATTTGCTCACTAGAATGAAGGCTGAAGTCAAGGATATTAAGTATCAAAATTGAATGTTCTTAAACTCATATTTGATTCTTGAAGTATTCCATTAGAGGAAGAGGCACTATTCTAATCTAAAGTCAGCATCTAAGAAGGCGATTAACTGAACATAAATTCCAATATTTATCGTAGTCGACTATGTTTTAGGCTTCCATGCAGCAGTAGTGTATTATGTATTGTATATGAAAGTATTATGTGATCTTTAAGTAGAATTACTGAATGTAAATACTTGTGTAGCCAATTTTCATTGCACGAAGTACCAATGGATATCCACAATTTTTGTATGTTCAACTTGAAATAATTTGCATATATCTTGGGATTTATCACACGTGTCATAGCAAGCTTTTTGGTAAGTGATATAGTTCATTAAAATGAACATGAAGTATTTTCAGATTGAGGAAAATTCACTAGCGAACAAAAAATTTGTACTAACGTTTATGACATTAGGTAATTATAGAAGATGAATTAAACCTCGTCACAATATTAATCTCACAAGCTGCCCCTTGGCGCACTTGAGCGTCAGATAGTGCCACTGACTAGCATGTGCATCTCCTTCGACACATTACAAGTTTTTCCATACTATCAAACTTTTAAAAAGAATTAGTTATATTTTAACAAGTATTTGCCAAAATATTCTTTTCTTCTCAGGTTATGCGTTTCAATTTATGAAGGTTGAGCCAACGGAGGTTTTCAAGCCAGACGCTTGATTCGAAATTTCATTCTTCGCTGTAGATTCTCTATGCATTTCATGGCAGGCCCCATAGGAAGTATTGCTTGTGTTTTTCATCGTAGACTCAAATTCTGGTTCATCTACAGTCTTTCAAATGCTGATGTAAAGACACTTTTGGATAAATATTTTGCTCTGAAGTAAATGACGACCGAGCCCTAAATTCTACAGAGCATTTTAGGTTTTCATTATCGTGATGTGAAATCTTCATATTGAAATGATTTCCATTCTTAGAGGAAAAACGTGCATTTCTGGTGCCATGTTTTTTCCAATTGTGTTAAGAGCTTAATTTTGTTTTCTCCATTTGATTGTATTCATTCCTGAAAGTAGCTTGATTGCCAGAGTAAGTTTTAGCAACCACAGTTTTCAGCCAGCAATATTACTTTCAGCATTGTGACTAAACTCGTGAAGCTGGGTTCGTGGATTTAATAAGTCAAATAAATTTGTGACCAATATGTTCCTCGAACATCGCTGTACTGTGAGGGTGCTTTGATTTATACCCTGCGTAACCGAGCTTTTGGTGAGGTCTTGAACAAAACTCAAAAGTTCATGGTACTTTTTGGGATGCCTTTTTTGTAACAATTTCTATTTTCTTACACGCTCAGTCTAACATAGTTGTACCCAGCCTTTTAAATTTATGTCTTTGGAACTATTGGCGCTTATAATATAGGCGTAACATGACAGGATGATACAGTGCTGTTGTCATTTACCGACGTGTAGAAGAGTACATTTCTGTTCTAAATTGACGCAGAGTTTCTTCATCATTTCACCAATTCTGTCATGTTGGTACTGTTTGAACCACAATATTTTTATGCTAAAAGTTTCTTCAATATCCTGGTGAATGAACGGTCCTTATGCATAAACCGTAAAGTGTCAATTTCACATTACTTGAAAAAATGCCTTCAAAAGTATTGTTCCATCAGTATATATGATTCTAATATTTCTGGTTTCCTTTTATTTGTTGATTTTAATATTTTTGAAATCAGTTTGGTATTGCTAATTGTTCACATAAAGTATGCATCATTCGAGCATGAAGTTAGCAAAACTGTTTATACGCCGGTATGTGAGTAGTTTCTTTGCTAACAACGAGTACAAGTACATAATTGGTTCGTTTCAATAGGATGAAATTAAACGATGTGGCTCGATGAGTTAGTCAACAAATGAAAAATTGAATTCACCAATTTTCTTGGTATTTGGGGTCCTCTATTTTCCAAGCTAACAGCAAGTATTACTGCTACGGTGGCATCGATGAGTAATTAATTCGTTTGCTTCCTTACTCTTTTGCATCGTTCAAGTGTAGAGTGATCGTGTTTGGCTGTGTTAGATTGCCGCCTGAGTGACATCATTCAATTTGATATTTGCATTTACAGAAAGCCAGGAAGGAAATTCCCCAGTATGACTTCGAGCTCTTCTGTGCACAACTGGATAACAAGACCCAAAAGGATGCTATTGAGAAACACTTCGCTCAATTCGGAGAAATTTTGAATGTTACTTTGCCCTGGAACGTTCTGCGAAACATCAACAAGCGATTTTGCTTTGTTGCCTTCAAATCGGAGAAGAGCCTACAGAAAGCTCTGAAGGAATCTCACCAGGTAAGGATGTGAAGCGAGCTGTTTTTAACGAGCAGAAATAATGTGCTTGATTTAGGTTGTATGCTGCAAATGGAGTTCATGTGGATTTGCTATACGCGCTGCTCATTAGTGGAGTTCTGATGGTATCTAGAATTTTCACGCGAGTGATCATGATGGCCAGAGGAGAACAATCATGTTAACGTCGTAGACGTTAAAAAGCTGTGATACACAAAATAGTGTTTCGTGGGGACGTTTTGCTGAGCTATTTTTCATCGACTTCTATAGAATCTATAAACCTTGTTTTATTATATTCAGGTCAGGCAATGATTTGACAGAATATTGAATTACTTGACGGAAAATCGCTATATCCATTGGGATGCTTAGTACTGTTAAAAGTATTAAGTATTCTAGCCATAGAAGTTTAGCTTGTGGTTCTCGTTGTAATTTTCTGCGTTTGATGATTGTGAAGCAACCTGTTATATGGACTCTCCTGGTATAAAACAATGTTTACGCTCCGTAGCGCATAAATTCTAAGAGAATCTACTGTAACACAAAGCATAAATATGTCAACGTGTTTCACTGTTTAAGTACGTGATCAAAAGTAAAAATAAATTTGATATGGTATGACTCTCGGGAACCAGACACAAACTTGACTTTACTGAAGTGTTCACTTGAAGAGTCGAAAGTGAACAGTGCCTGCCGTACTGAATTGGCGTATTGGTCAAAGGCGCGTTCTCTGGAACGAGCTCTATATGCAAAAGTTTTGTACCGAACTATACTCACTTTTTTAGGGCACTTCAAATTTAATCAGCTTCAAAAATCCATCAAACCTTGCTCACCTGTCTTGACCTAGAATAACTGGATCACTGGTAAAATTTTATTTTGTCGTCTGTATTCCATTCATTACCTTTCTCTGTGAAACCTTGATTTTAGAAAGTCGTTGATTTCTTATTACGTGAGCCAGATTTTTCGGAATCAGAGACGGCGGATGTTCCGAATCGTAGATTTATATATTGGTTTCAGAGCGCTAACACTATTAATGCTACCATTGGCTCTTGTTGAGTGATTAGGGAACCTAACCTGGACGAAATATCCATGGTTAGTTTTGAGTACACTTGTTATATTTGATTCATAGTGTATTCGAGCTTTAAGATTATGCGAATCATTCATCAAACTGTACGAGTGTAGATGTCATGTTGCTTTCGTTTGAATACCTATGTGTAATACTTATGTTTTTAAATAAACAAGCATTTCACAAATTTTACTAATGTATTTCTGATTTTGCTTTCACTAATTTTGGTAGTTCGAGCCATTTCGGGAATTGTTCTTCACATTACATTTTATGTTTCACAGATCGATGGTGCTAAGCTGGTCGTGAACAATGCTAAGGTAACTATTTTTTAGTTTAATTCTTGAACTCTGTTATATGGATGTGTATAACTATGTTCAACTTATTAATTTTTGCTTATGAAATTTTTCGTATTTTCATGCTGAAAATGAACCATACTTGAGCTTTTGCCCCAAGTGTCCCGTGTCTTGAAGTATTTCGAGCGAGAGGCCCTCGGGTCATGCGATAGGCAATAGGGTCAGGTTTGTCTATCGTATGCTGTGGGGACTGGCGTCCCCATGGAGACCATTTCGTTTCCTAACTATCGGTTGGATTTCAAGACTTCTATTGTTCATACGCCCTTTGCTTCTTTCGATTCGTATAACTTCTTCACTAATTCTTTTTTTCCTCTTCATTCTTAACTTGCTCTTTCTATGCGCTGTGGATGCTGTGTGGAATTGAAATTCTACCTAGGTTCCTAGTTTTGTGCGTTGTATATTATGGTCCCTTCTTGCTTTCCACGAATCATGTTTCATGTTGATACGGAGCCTTAAAGTTACAGCCAATTTATCTGTTGAAGCGAAATAGCTGTAGTTTCAGTGAAGGGCATACATTGGAAAAATTTTCTCCGAATAGTTGAGATATTGCTCTCTTGACTTCTTTTAAGATGGTATGTCTGGTTCGGTCAGCGCTCACTGGAACACGTCACGTTTGCTCAGTGATGAACATCAAGTGTTACCGACTGTGACTGTTCCTTACCGAAGGCAGTGCTGTGCAGACTTTATTTTTTAATTTTCCCATTTTATCAAAGTAGAGTCAGTCGACGCGGCATTGCTGTATTTTTCACTGTACATAAACGCTGCTTTCGAATAGAAAATTTTCAAAACGTTCATGTCAATAACACATGCTTACGTTTTCGCCATAGAGCAATGTTGTCTTGTTTCTGGAGAACGTTACATGCAGAGAAAAATCTCTTTAATTTAATTTCCTATTTGTAACTGATACTTCAATAACACTATTTGACCGGAACTCGCGTTATTTCTTAGGGTCCATCTACACTATCAATCTTTGGAGTAAATATCGCGTTTTTCAATTATCCGCGAGCGCGAACATATTTCGGTGTGTTGCAAACAGATTTCGGTGTGTTGTTTTCCAACGCGTTGGAAAACACCAAACACGATCTTCCGTAAAAACAGCGAACAGTTGCTACTTTGTTTGGTTGTTGATGTATTGTGGATGATGTGGCTAGTGAACTGCTTGATAATAATTGTTCAACAAGAACTTTAATTCATTTATGTTAGTATCTATCTTTTTTGTTGAACTGATTCGACTATTTTTTGGTACATTAGTTGATATCATGTATGACCACTAATGCAATTAGCTTATTATTATTTCAAAGCTTATGAATATTTATGGGAAAACAATTATTGTGCTCATTTATTCATTTGATAACTTAATATTCTTATACGAGCCTATTTCATTTAAGGATTAGTTAAT
>VOMN01002607.1:0-39885 GCA_014899125.1 Orchestia grillus
TAATCTAGTGAAATATCTATCAAACAAGTGGGCACACAACACATGAACGCCAGTGTTACGGTGATACATAACAGTAAAATGTAGTAAGTATCAATATCAGGAACCTCTTACAATCATGTAGCAACATATTTTTCAGCCTTGGACTTGGTAGTAAAGAGATGCATTACATTTAAAACATGCACACACACACCTCATAAACTCTGCAGGAGTTTGTGGCCTGAAATACTTTCTAAGCTCTCTGACTACAAACCTCACGTCACGCGCTTATATGTTGCCCAGCTTCTTGTAATTCGATCAGTGTACTTCAGCACATAGTAATTTTATCAGAATAAGTCAGACAATTAGCGTCAGTCTGTGAAAGTGTACATTAATGCACACCAATTCAAATTTACGGTATGATGCTCTAATGCAGCAACATTCTCACGGCTTGCCATTCAACATTTCTCGATTATTAACTGTAACTACTACTACACTCATGCAAACCCTAGTCCTCCCCCAAAATATTTCCCTGAAAGTTCCGAGCGAGACGGAGTACGAAACAAATGAAAAGCCACAACCGCTTGTCAGGACACGCGACATCTCCGTGAACAGCGGCGCCGAAATTTCCATCCTGAGATGGGAACTGCTTTATGGAGCTCGCATCAATGGCAAAGAGTGGCGGCGCTGAGTGCTCATTGAAGGCTAATTAAAATGGACAGTAGGAAATGGAGCAATGGTGAGATCGAGGAACCACATCAATACCCATTAAAGAACAATTAAATAGTTGGAAATAATGACGAGATTGAGGTACCACATCAATTCCCATTAAAGAAAAACTAAATAGTTGGAAATAATGATGAGATTTAGGTACCACATCAATACCCATTAAATACTAATTAAAATAATAGGAAATAGAGCAGTGGGGAGAGCTACCACATGATCACCCACTAAAGGCAGCGTAAAATGGACAGTGGGAAATAGAGCAATGGTGAGAGCTACCACATTGACAGAGGCGTCCCCATTGCATAGAAGAAAACAGAACTGCAACCGGCAAGAAAGTAACTGTCACTCACAGCCATCCCAGCAATGAATTTTTTCTCGGACTGCCTTCATTACTTTCCCGTACACTTGGTCTGCCAAGCGTGAGGCGTGCCGGAGGGATGCTGCCGTCGCCTCAGCTGTTTAACTACACACGTCCTGTTCCACCCACGGACACTGTAACCTGTCATTGGGGGGTTGGTGCGTGTTCTACGCCTGGCGTCGGGGCTCAACAGGGGCGAGTCGATGTTACTCAATGAAATAAATTCACAGAGGACCTGGTTACAGGGGCGTTACGTGTGTTAATAACCGTCAATGAACAATTATTTCACTGTTTCTTAATAATAGACAGATGTGCACATGTACGAGGCGAGTTCTGACTGCAATTCTGCAGTGATATAATGAAATGAGCACGAAATACAACACATCAAATTTTCTACACGACGTACACCAGAAACCGCTCAGATACAACATTCTTGTATCTGTGGCCAACTGTTTAGACACCAAATTTAGTCATAACCACTTCAACGCAGGAGCTTTAAACATTAATTGCACATCTACCATTCCCACTAAATTTGTGGTTTAACACTATCACCGAAGAGCTCGACTAACAGTCATAACGATACGTAAACCATTTCTCGACACACACATGCAGTCTACCACAACGCACGTCGACCACCGCAACTAACAGCCCGAAATAGCGAATGGAGATGGGATAAATTAAATTTATCCAAAATAGAGTAAAAACGGAAAATGTAAGCGGGCCTAAGGCTGAACTGCACGAATGGAAGACGTGCAGCAGACCACCAAACCACCAGCACAAAAAATGGCCACACAATGTCGGTCAGACAAACTCGTAAACATCACAAGGCGCCCAAATGTCTGGCCTCACTCGAAACACGGAGGAAGAAAATATCAAAATAAAGAGTTCATTTAATTTCTTGACTGCTTCTCATATCCACCCATCGCCCCGTAATTTGGGAAAACTATTTTGAAACTCGCGTAGAAAATCATGGAGTCTCCTCCATTGAAAACGAGAGGGAAATTAGAAAAAAGCAAGAGCAAATTTGCACTTCAAGTGCAATTACAGCCACATTTACAGCGCGTATCATCAGAGCAAAGCGGATTCAACGCCAACCATTTAGTTAGTGGCCATGTCATTCCCACGATCGATAGACAGAGCTTCGGTCAATTCGAAAGCCATAAGACTTTCTCACGAACACCGTCCACCTCACCCCTGCAACGCAGCATCCAAAGGAGTTACGTACTTAACAAACACACGCAGAAGAGAACAAATTTGTTCGAGTTTCCCTTGCTGCGTTGCAAAACTCGGACCATGGGCTTTAAAATATCTTTGAGAAGGACGCTACGCTAAAACTGGAAGTGTGTCATGCAAGGTAGCGAAGTGTAGGGCTAAACATTTCCAGTTTTTGCCACATGTTCTCCTGGAAGTCGAGTTTTGATCGAGCTGTACTAAGAAAATCAAGAGCGAAACAGAAAACGAATAAAAAAAACGTGGTTTAACTCCGGTTTCGCATTATTCGGCCTGAATTCAGAGAAGCCCTAGGTTTTGTCTAAATAATAAGCCTGTGAAAGTGTTGTGTATCCCGAACTCGCTAATGTGAATCATGCTATCATTCACGAGCATCATTAGTAACGTTACACCACCGTCAATTTCAAAGCTTAACATGGAACACTACTATGAAAGCACGATTTCGTCATTCAGCGTCAATTATCTGGAAATTTCAAGCATGGAACTAAAGTTACAACCTTGAAGCTGAACATGAAACTGAAGTTACGACATTGAAAAGTTATCACCCATAGCTATTCTGGCGTTACAAAGTTTCCCTCTTTTTAGACTAAATAAGGCGGCGCTTCGTTCCTTACATCGCGAGACATCGGCCGTGAAGTCCCAAGACATCACAGAGGGTGAGTCTCAAGTGCCAACCGTTCATGCGTTGGCGTTCCTTAATTAGTGCCAAATTCAAATCGAGCAGCACTTTTGTGCCATCAAACTTGCAGGGCTTCCATGACGTTCACTATACATCTCTTCGCTTCTATTAATGGATAATAGTTCTTTTCAAACAGTTCTGTGCCATGCGCTATCGAGCACCTTACATTGAGCATTACCATCTTGAACATTTAACTCCTTAATGCACAGTATCCATTTTTACATACAATTAATGGTCACTAAACTGAATAAGAACGGAGGTAACAGAGTAAATGCAAAATCTGATTAATTGACTATAAAGTGTCTGAAATAACTCATACATGAAATGCAGAACTGAAAAAATATTCTTTAATTTAGGTTTTAGTACCCTATAGCTTTCTGCTGTCCGTTTTACTGAATCGCCTATACCTTAGTACCTAGACAAAAATTTTCCTTTAAATTTCGTTTACGATACAAACGACTACCGAACAACTAATTTCAACATAAAATTATCAAAACTTTATTGAGAAACAAACTTGATGCATTGATGGTTTGATATACAAATTCGGGCAGCCCCATGTACCGCCCCACACAACTGTACAGAAATATCGCGGTGTCATCTCACGACACAACGACGGCTAGGCGAGGGGTGACAACGTATTCGTTTCCTCAATCCTCGCGTGGACCCAGCTTCCTTCAAGTGACCTATCCCACCTTGGAAAAATAAAAATTCAAAACAAACTCCTCCTCTCATGTTCTGAACGTATGCATATTTGTGGCCTAATAAACAGGCCACCAGACTACCTGATAATAATAGTACTCAGTTTATAGACGCAAGGTCGAGAAAACGAAGTGCAAGCGTATGCGTCCGCATTCGCATGCATCCCTGATGCAGAGCTTAGGTTACCGTTCAGGATCTCTATGAATGAACTGCATTCAGGTCATTATAGATGTATGTCAGACACGTTCACAGTGTCTACTCTGTGCAGTGTGAAGCCTTGTGTAGAATGTAACCTTGTGTAGAATGTAACCTTGTGTAGAATGTAACCTTGTGTAGAAGCCAGGCCGTCAATATTACGTAACAACGATCGACGAGAAAAAAGTATCAAACACGAGGTTTACAGTCATAGAAACTAAAGGCCTAAAAATGAAAACCGACAAGTGTAGGAACTCGATGGAAACAACTTCAAAAACGAACACGAATGTCTTCAGTTTCTCCGCGTATCTCAGATAGCACGAAATTTAGGAAACGATCACTCACTGCCAAAGCAAGATATCACAGGAAGGGCGCGCGTCTTCACGGCCACTGCTAGTACTATTGTCTAAATTTTACCACAGCAGCCCATACAGGTGACTTCAGCCGTGAAGCTCAGTAGAGCTATGTAAACTTCAATAAATATCAATTACACTTCGTAGTCCACAATGTTTATCTCTTTTTGTTTACCTGCCTGTACAATAGAGACATCACTCAAATTTCAGTTTTAGGAGTAGGTTTATTCACAGTTTCATCTTCATTTAAAAGTTCATTTGCAGTTTGCAAAGCAAACTTTTGATGTAACTCAAGTTTTAAGAATAGATGGAGAATTTTACTTAATCTCCCAAATATACTTAATCTCCCAAATATCGCCAAGTCCTCAAGATGTTTTGAAGGACAATCCCTTCAGCGTATCCCCTGAGGGGTTTTCACGACTACTTATCTCATCACAAAGCATGAGACAGGAAGGAAAACTTTGCGTCGAGTGGTACACAGGAACACCAAAACCTCCCCAAATGATAGAGAGACAGCGCAGCGGAACGCTGGCATCTGATCTGCACGTGAGCGGTGCCGCTAAGTGGTCTGGCATATTCAACAAAGGTAAAAAAAATGACGAATGAACGAAAGTATTTTCCAACTTCTATATGTACACGCAAGGCAGTTTTGTTTTATTAGGGTCTAAGTTAAAGGAACACTTTTCTTTTCCATCTGGTTTAGTTTCTTTTAGAGCAACGAATGTGCGAGATCATTTTGCTTCACCCTGTACAATAGAGGGTAGTCTTGCAAGGAACGCCCTTCTTTCAACGCACACGTACAGAGCACAACGGAAGTAACGAAGTGTTGCAAAATTCCCCAGGCGTGGTCCTCCGACACGAGTACTAAACAATTCAGAGTTTTTGGCCCCAAGAAATGGGTAACTAAGAGAAATATGTGCGGCCGTTGCTGACTTCAAGAAAACATCAATGCAGGTGCACTGAATTTTATAAACCTTGAGAATTGGATGTAATATCCTGTAAATGATTCTTCTTCCCGCTTTGTTATGAGCGCTCTACAAAAAATTTTAGACAATGGAATGCCAGTGGAAGACAATTCTTAAAACTTTTCAACAAAAAAAACTAAGTGAATTGAAGAAATTCTAACTGTTGGGTCTTTTACAAGCTGGATGGGATACGAATATGTTATTCATTATGAAAAATAATAAATTATAACCAAAAATGAAAGGCACAACCAAACAAAAAATTTATACCGAGTAGTTATTCATTCAATCAACAAATAAGCTGTCATAGTACTTGAAATACGAGCGCAACGTAGATGAAGAACATTACAAACCACAAAATATCAGCAAATTGTAGATAACTTCCCCACCAAAGCGCTGGAATTTCATTAGAACATACAGAGCGAAGACACATGCGCAATAAGGGGGCCCAGTTCAAACCTCCAGGAGAAGTCGAAAGATCATCTCGCATCTCAGTTTCACCAAAAATGCCCCGAGTATTCATGTTCAAAAATACAAGTACTTCCGCATGTTCCGTCCATGAGATTCCACGTAACGATTTGAATTAATATTATAATAATACAAGCGAATCATCAACTCGGGAACGTAATTTCGACGGTTGCCGCTTAGCCACACTGCGGTGGGGTGCTCCCCTTAATCCTGCGCATTTTAACTTAGTACGTGTGACATGTACAGGAGCAATGCAATTGCGAAACTTTTTATGAGAGACTGCAGCTTAGGGCACTGAGTGCATTAAAAGTCTTCAAAGATACTTGCAAGCGAAAGTCAAACGAAGCTCACGAATTCATTTATTTTAATTCCGCGAACAGGAAGCGCCAGGATTTGGGTATCGAATGTGAGACGCAAAAAAATAAACCTCGAAACTCGCGAGTCCATGTCCTCGACGAAATTCAAATGTCACGAAAATTGAATTAGAAGTTGCACGTGAAACCCTTGAAATGCACACTCAAGGAACCGAAAATCGAATTCAAGAGAATTTGTCTCATGGCGAGACAAAAAGACGACCAGACATATGGATGATAACCTTGATATTTTATTCCCGTGCCCGAGATCACGGATCACTCCCCAAGATGACGTTGGTGAGCCACTTTTTTAATAGGCATATGAACGTGTGGAATTTTAGCTTAGAAACTTCAGCTCACTAATCGCCGTCGCTTTTTTAGAAGGTATGTGAACGTTGGACCTTACTTACTTCAGAGTTCTCCGGAATTCGTTCCAGAAATCTGGCACCCGTATGATTTTCTAGTCGTTTAATATTCTTCATATTATACACATTTCCTCCTAAAGGCAGATTAAAATTAAACTGGGCTTGTGCCACCCGTATGATTTTCTAGTCGGTTAATATTCTTCGTATTATACACATTTTCTCCTAAAGGCAGATTAAAATTAAACTGGGCCTGTGCCACCCGTATGATTTTCTAGTCGGTTAATATTCTTTATATTATACACATTTCTTCCTAAAGGCAGATTAAGACTAAACTAGGCGTACAGGCAAAAGAAAACAGTAGCACAATACTTGCTAGTCAGCGGCTGCATTTTTGTGTAAACTAACATAAAACATCGTAGATGTAAGCAGCTGAATAGAGTGTACCAAAATTGGTACGGGGAGTATAACAGGACTAAATCACCTTCTCTCCAACAGTCTGGTTAATGTGGGATTTTTAGCTTAGCAACTTTGTCACACTACTAGTTTTGAGCGTATTGTTTCATGCTCTAATTTCAGCACACAACTTAGGGCTCTATGGTTGCCACCACAACTTCAACATTCCGTAACAATCAAGTCATTCGAACAGCGCATATACAGGTTGTCCACGAAAAATGTATCCACTGCCTTTAAATATTATTAATATTATGTATCTTTGACACAAAAATTATTCTATCACGCTTTAGGAGAGCAATTGAATTGTTGGTACGGTGTCCTAGAAATACCATTTTATTCATATTTAAGATCAGTGGATACAGTTTTCGTGAACACCCAGTAGTAATGGGAAAACCACATAGTAAACCATTCAGTATCATTTGGAGAATCAAACAGTTCGGGTAAGAAAAGAACCACTTCTCCGAGCGGTTAGAAAAAAAGACTTGCAAGTCTGGTGAAAAAAAATAGATAAAAAAAAAACGCAAGGCCGCTTCAAGACCCGCTCGAGGAGGAGCTTTACACCACGCACGGAGGAAACAGTTACGCAAGCAACTGTCCGTGCTTCCGTCTGCCCTCCGCTCTGTAATGCTCCCTAGGTGCGCTTTGCGATCACGAAAATATTGATTCTCGAAGATCAAAGAATCTTGTATCTTGAAAAGAGCAAAACATTGAGCAACAAAGTGTACCGTACGCCTAGAACGTGTGGTTGTAGATGAAGTGCGGGATAGGTAAAGAGACTCGTGAAGGAATAGAATAGAAAACAGAAAACGGGAACACGGACGAGCTGGGTCTTACCTTTCAACAGACCCCCACACGCACCAACACCCCGATACCCCTGAAATTCTATGACCGAGTACTTCCGAGTTGCCCTTTCCCAAATGAAGCAGACAAGATTTTCAGACGGGGACGCGCATTCCCCGTGCACAAAAGCAATACTCATGAGGCACGACGAGGTTACTCATTGAGTCTCAAATTCTTGATGCATTCCATTCATGTTTGGGTGGTTGCTACGGAAGAATTGTTTAAAAAAATGAACCTTAGGATCCTCGTAGCTGAATCAGGCCCACAAATATTGTCCCCCCAAACATTTTACAACTTCATATGGATGGTCAGCACGGCACCATACGCATATCACTCGCAGAAAAATGAACGTCTCAAAAATATCACTGCGCAGCGCAGAAAGACGATACAGCTCTCAGGGAAATTCTGCCGTTCATCTCGAGACTTCGAGACGAGTTCGAGGTACAAAAGTTGAGAAGCAAAGGCCACACGGCCGGGTCTCTGCGATCACTCAAGCTCAGATTTTAAGGGTAAATATCAACGCCGAAAATTGCTCAGAATTATTACGGCGAAATTAATTCACCGCTTAAAAACTGATGCTTTTGTGAAGAAAACTTCCTTCACAGGATTAAGCATTCGATGCCCTCTAAGGATACGCAGTAGAGAATCCTTGCTATAAGAAGTATATTGTTCCTTGATCACAGAATAAAACACATCGCTACGCAGAAAACTATCCAGGCTTGATATTTCATACGAAAATAAAATCAGAATAAAAACGAAAGAATTAGAAATTCTGGAACCCGCGATACAAAATTCACAACAGGCCATTTAAAAGTCCCCTCTTGAGATAAAGACCGTTTAGAATCCAAATACGTCGCGCTTCTCTCCCACACAATTAAGTTCACCAAGCATTATAATCGATTGCTCATTACGGCAAAAGACTTAGGTAACTACCCAACAACGGACCATGCACTCGGCTCTATCCTGTTTCCGTTTTTACGTTCAAATTCTCTATTCCTCTGTAATCACCACTTGTGATGACAGGACAAAGGTGGTGGGAGTAGTAGTACCTGTCCTTTGACTTGTCCTGTCCTCCCAGTCTTATCATTTGCATGTGCGTGACTGGCATCACTCTGAAAGGGACTCCGGACAGCTACCAAAGAATAGGCCATGCACTCACGTCGCTCCTCTCGCCATTGTTCTCTTCAACTCGAGCGATGTCCTCGCGAGGAGCCGCCCTTGTCTCCAGAAGAAGCGCTATAAATTTTCCAACAAGACAGTAATTATATTATTTTATTACTATACTACGGGGAGTTCCACCCCGTTACTACATTCCGTGTGATTCCAACAATGAGACTCAGTTTCAGTTTGAAGTTCATTTTCAGTTTATAGGGTAAATTTTTCACGCAATTTAAAGTTGGAGATAAATAGTTGAAGACATCGATAGTGAAACTAAGTTTAACTTTCAGGTTCAGGTTCGTTTTAATTGAGAAATGGTAAATTTTTCACATAGTTCTAATAGTGACGGAAATTGTTGAAAACACGAACTGTTTTTTATATACTTCTCAAGCTTTCGCATACGTAAACGAAGCGCGTTTCCATCGCATCAAAACAGTTAAAAATCACAAGAAAAGATGGCAGCAGGACTGGCTGACAGGCGGTGGTGGGTACGGGAGGCGATCGGCAGGCGGCGACCCAAGGAGAAGCAGGATCCCAGTAACGGAACTGGCGGGGAAGCGGTGCCACTCCAGGCAGGATTTGTGGGTGTAGTGCGAGTGGGGGACGTCAGTAAGGTCGCCCATTCCAGTCTAACCTTTCCACCGTCACATTGATAAACTCACTATAGTCGTACATCATAAAAAGGTCTGGAAAGCAAAGTATTATGGATATTTTACGTATGCTTCGGCGGTAATACTAGACAGGGATGTCAATGCAGGCTATAGACGATAAGACGAAAGCACGTTTCAACACAGAACGCAGTAATGAATGTTTGAAAGCCAATGTAAATGCAGAAATGAACTTGTAAATTTAGGAGTGCGGTTATCAATACATGATTTTAGGGAGATAAATGTATAGTTAGTTGATAATATTTGAGTGCATTCATGAAGAAGGGGTTGAAATTGACATTTACATGTGCAAGGAAGCAGGTATAACTGCTTGCTATAACTGTGTCATTACACACGTCATTGTAGAGCGCGCTTCCATTTCTGTTACATGAAGTGATTAGACGTTAATATTTTCGTGAAATAAACGTTAATATTTTCGAAGATTAGACATTAATATTTTGGAAGATTAGACATTAATATTTTCGGAGGGTAGTCTTCCACATTTCGGCCCGTACACAAGTAGCAGAACTGCCATCACTCGCCGATTAGACACCGCAAACATAGAAAAGAGGATCCAAACGTTTAGGTCCTGAACAACATTAGCACGGAACAAGAACATAAGATACAACATAACACATAAAATACGAAACCAGAAGTAACAGGAATATTTCGAACAGGGACAAAATCGATAAAAAATTATCGTTAAACATTGCCAACTTATTTTCACATGTTTGACGTGACTAACCTATTCCTGCCACGATATACACGCATCAGAACTGACCTCTCGCTTGACATCACGTAAAATTTATGGTCATGTAAACTTGGGCAGCGATCTCGATGAGGCCGTGAGGTAAAATCAAAACGTGTTCATCATAAAAAAATAACGTACAAATTTTAGAGAATACCACCTGACGCGCACAATTGGATAATGATTGGGAGCACCTGATCTCGGTCGAATACACAACCGAGGAGGCCAAAAACGAAGCACACCTTAGGCTCGTACACATGAACAACTTGACGGGTGGTAAGTCAAGATTCACGAGAAAAACTACAGCAAATGCAATAAGTCTCTTGAAGGACACGAACTCTCTTCTACTTCCGAGGATATGAACAGGGAGCATTCTTTTGTACCTTAGTACACGACGCTATGACATCGATACAACAAACCCTTATCAACAATTTCAAAGTCCGTGGCATCCTTCTAATGTCTAATCGGATTCAGTTCTGCAGGTAGATATTATTCTTACCGTCACATAAAGATCACCACGATTGGTCAAGAACTTTATGCGTCACGAACAGCCTCTGCCACATGGTCGGCAGCGGTGGTGACGCCAGTTCACGTTTACAGGCATGCTCGTAGGTTGCTCTGGAGACCTAGTAGCTTCTTTGCACCCACAAGTAGCATCTCTCCTGAATCTAGTTAATTACTCCTTATTTGATTGTAGCTAAGTATCATATGTAAATCCCCTCTGGTAAATAATTATTCGAAACGTTTTAGCGCGAACATACGAAGACACAGGGTAGGGTTAGAAGACACAGGGTAGGGTTAGAAGACACAGTGTAGGGTTAGAGTTGAAAACGGCAGTATGATATACGGAATGGGGAGTTACGCGTACCTACCGCATCCCGTACCCTGGCACGTGTAGAGGCGGCTCGAGCGTGACGAGGCTTAGTTTCGTAAGAGCATCCATGTGCTCATGGGACTGGGAGATCAAAGGTCAAAACGGAAACTGTGTAATAATAGAAACACGAACCTTCGAAACGTGAAAATAATTGAAATCGTGCGCCTAAACGTCGTTACTCAAGAGGTATGGGTTTCATAACCCGCGAAGAAGGCGAATTGGAACACACTTGGGGAAAAAAAGAATATGACGGCATTGACAAAAAAGAAAAACTGATAACTGATTGCGTAATTCTGTAAGAAATTTTACAACCCCTATTCCAAAATATATTCCTTTACGAATGATAGCCAAAATTACTTCAACCGTATCCAACTTATCTCTCATAAAAACTGAGACAAGCGCGAGTCTAGCACATAGACTACCTCCTATTAGTATTATTTTCTAAATTGTGGGTTAACATGATCGTAAACAGAGGTCAGCATAAGAGGAGAGTCAGAACTGAAGGTAATGAGGGTAGGTAAAAGTCAGCACAAGACGAGAGTCAGCTTGAGGATACACAGTTGAGGATCAGTATGATCAACACAGTCAGCAATATGATCAGCACAATCAGCAATATGATCAGCACAATCAGTAATATGATCAGCACAATCAGCAATATGATCAGCACAATCAGCAATATGATCAGCACAATCAGCAATATAATCAGCACGATCTACCGTGAGCTTTAGGAACCGACGCACGACTACCTCGTGGTCCGTTGTATCATTATGCTGGAACAACAAATGTTCGCCACGAAATCTTGCATTAAGTACGACTCCGAGTAACTTTGTGACGCAGAACGTGATCACACAAGTGACTTGATTTTGGCAAGCGCAATAAGGCTAAAGAATGACACGAAAATGAGGAAATGAATTCGTTCACAAAATGTTAAAAATAATCATTACAACATCATCGAATATAGCGGTACGCATTCTTCAGACATAAACAGTTGCGATAGAGTCAAATAGTTTAATGATTATTTTTCCCGCATCAATGCAGAAGTTTATCCCCAACAATGCGTTTTTGTGGCAAATATCCCATATCCTGCTGAACATGCCGAAAATATCCGTGGCACGCACATGTTCGTCAAGACTCCAGAGGATACACCCATTACCGTCTACATGGACTTCAAAATCTCTTTCATAAGGAGGCCCGTGGTATCTCGAACAAAGCGAAACGAGGCCTCGTCGCTAAAATCGGCAGGAGAGTTACATAGCGGCCCCGCGATGCAGGTGTCAATTTCGCGCAAGAGCGGCAATTGGAAGAAGAAGATTTAGAGATAAACGTGGGTGGCACAGCTCCCCAGCGGCCGTCACAATTGATGCTAAGCAGATCTGACGCGCATTTCGTCCAGCTTTCAAAGCACAGAAGCGACCACGCCTCCTTGAACGCGCCTGTCTACTACGACATTCACTCCCTCGTCGGTTTGAGAAGGCGAGCACGGAATTGCGAGTGAGCGATTGACACAAGCGCGAGTGTGACACGAGGACGACCAGGACTGACGAGTGGTGAAATGACGTGACCAAAAATGCGACGCGTTCCGAACAGAGATAGACACGCAGAGGCACGAGACGACAGACTGAAACACAGCAGCGTCACGTTGAGGAGCGTCCTATCATGCCGGTCTCCATCCGTGATCAACAGGAGGTCTTGTCGATCACACACAACGAGAATTTGACCGATTTTAAAGCAATTTAACTATGACTTAAGTCCGCTTGAACTAAAATATGAATAATACATGAAACCGAAGCACGAATCCATGAATATTTGAGGGCTTATGACAGAGCGACAGGACGTTTGATCTCGTTTGATCCTCTTGATCGCAACGAATTGATGTCTCGTAATAATTAGAGACAGCCACGGGAAGACTGCAAGGAGGGTGACGCTCTCACGAAGTGGTCGTATGTGTCCCTGTCATATACGAGCCCGTGGCAAACGACACAACAACCAAATGCAGCAGTAGTAGCACTTGCACGACTGCGCCAGTGAATGGTGTTTTGGAGAGTCCTCTGCTGTGTGTATTTAGAGACAGTGCTCGAACTATCTAGAGTACTCTTAGAAAAAATGAATATACAGATCTACGTTGCTCGCTATGGTAGGTTTAATCTTCAAAATACGATCAGTAGACATATTTTGTAAGTCCAGGGCATGAAGCCCCGGGCTACACTAGTGTGCTGCTTTTTCAGGAACACCGAATTATAATCTTATTTCCTCAAACGAAGTACTCCGTCCAGGGTATTGAACCCGGGACCTCATAACTAGTTGGCAAGCACGCTACCATTTAAGCTACAGAGCCATTGCACTCTCATTAGAGAGCAAATTGAACGAAACGCTAACTACAATATAAAGTGAACTCAAAAAAGCACTCACACTGACCGACCGTTCTGTACTATCGATTCAATCGTAAAGCAGTTTATGAAGCAAATGTAGGAATTCATCTGAAGATTCGGTTGGTAAAAATCCTATGAAAACATTTCAACTGATGTAGACTTTCGAGTAGCGTGGAGATCGAACACAAACGAACTTGTAGATAGGGACCTGTTTCCCGAACTTCTCACAAGGGAATAGACGTGACCTTGTGCAGCGCGACTAATTTGCGTTGAACGACAGCTCTGTGGGGCACTAAGCTATCATCTGCACCATTGTCACGGAATTTTATCAAATATTTCGGTATCCTTAAATGCATGATGTTCGTTAGATTTGAAGTATCGTTATCAATCATCGTACAGATAACACTCCTAATTAAAATGAGTTAGAAAGGTCCAATTAAGCTGTTTGTTCCAATTACATAAATGTAAACGAGTTTACCATTTAAGGTTACGAATTTTTTTTTAATATTCCATTAAACTATTTTCTTCATAAGCAATTTCTTTAACAGATGTTCCAATTAGACTCCACGGTATTCCAATTTATGTTCCCATTAGATGTGGTTCTAATTAACATCCTCCCAATTAGAAGCTTTGCCTGTACATGCCCATACCTACCGCTACTCAAGCTGTGGAGAGCACACAGCAGATACCCAGTTCAGTTGTGTGTGCAAGCGTGAGTGGTGTGCGAGCGCGAGTGGTGTGCGAGCGTGAGTGGCGTGCGAGCGTGAGTGGCGTGCGAGCGTGAGTGGCGTGCGAGCACTCTAGAGCTCAGCGGTTCACCAAGCACGTCAACAAAAAGGCACTAATGAAGCCTCTCGATGCGAGGGATTTGCTTCAGAGATTCCACGGCTAGGCAAATGATGGACCTGCAAAGAAAGCACACACAATTTCTCGGCTCCATGGCACTTGAGTTCAAGAAAGGTGTCACAAGGAAGCTCTCAATCACAGACATGTCGAGTTGGAAAAATAGAACGTGTTAACGCTAGGGCTCTTTTATTTGAATGGTCTCCGAACACGTGATCTGCAGGAGAACGACGACAGAGTTTAGCGGGGGTTGTGTGCAGTGAGCTGGTGCGACTACCCTGTCTATTTTCCAACTGAATGTGTACGTTAATCCAAGGAATACAAGTTTAGGTAAAAGAATTGAACGAAATGTATAGATACATAGACGCAAACTTAGGTAGAAAAGTTCGCACAGAAGCACAAGGAAACATTTCCAGCTCGGATACATTAAATCACACGCATCGACGTGTCCCAACGTTTGGATGAAGTTAGAGCAAGGAATGCTTCAAATGAACCACAAGCTTTTACGCACGAGAACAGCACAGACTGCAGAGGCTGCGCGTTGATGCAGGAAACGCGTCGCATGTCGACACGCAAACCTTCCAATTAAATCCTGCGGCCTCATCAACAAACTGACGCGAGCCGTTTCAAGAAAGCGTAAATAAAGCCCAAAAATGCGGTAATTGCTCTCGGACGATGGCATGCGGAATACTTGAATTCGTCCCATCCAGACGCAGTCCTCTTGAACCACAAGGAGAATCGCACGCAATGAATGAATTAACGAATGAATGAAGCACTGTACAATTTGCCGAACTTCTCGGTGGTGCAATGTCACTAATTAAAGGTTTATTGTGCATGGAAACTCGGAATACAGCAATGGAACATAACTCCGTATCATGCTAACTTCAAAATTTAATTCTCACTGCCTCTTTTAAATCTGCAGATAGGAAATGCTGGAAGAATTATACCTGCCCTCAAAATCCTAATGTAATCACCGGGAGCAGGTGGAATATTGTGGGTGCAGCGAAACAAATGTAGTGATGGTGCCAGTCCGATCACGGAGTGACGTCACTTCACATTTGAGGGAAGAAATATCAGTACATCAAAACATGGCGTTGATTTCGTCAGTAGTAACAGTCTCCTTAATTCAAATTGTGCAAAACGAGCGTCTTTGCACTGAAAACTTTGATCTAGTATAATACTAAAACTCTGGTCGTCTTTGCTTGTTTGTTTGCTTGAAACCATACACACGTTTGTCTGTCGGATCTGAGATATTCGAAATTTATACTCTCCGTTTAATCCTGTAGTTTGGATACCCACTTAACTGCATAGGATATATTTCTGGATACGGTTTGATATTGATAAATTTTATTTGACCCAACGAGTTACGTGTTGTCTAGTACTTACTAAAAATGTATTTACGGACACTGGCACTCAATTCACGTTTCATGGGGCGTAGAACTGCCCGTAGCTAAGATACAAGAGCAGATGCAGCGCGAGTATGAAGAATCTGGCACTCAGCTCCAGCGAGATAGCGCCACTTGAGCAACATGAAACAGACTCGCTCCGCTCAAGTGGGTACCCGCTGACGCGTGTGCAACACGTGGCTCAGGAACGCACTCGGTGCATCGAGGGAATTTTACCAACTATGTGACATGCTTTCAGTTCCTGGTAATTTTAAGTGTTATTCTGTATCTCTTTTAGTTGTGAAACGACAGAAAGTCGCCATATTTCGAATTTGGCTTTGTAATACTCTATTTATTACTAGTATAATACTGATGCAAGGCTTGTTTTGAAAATTCATTGACCAAACCACATAAGCAAAGTTCTAGCATTAGTTTTTTATTACTAGAGGTTTAGTTCAAAGAAACGAAAAATTATATTATTGTACAAGCCTATGAACAAAACGAAAGTGAAATTTTGTAACGACGTATTTGTTCCATACTCGTATATTTTGCTGCACAGCGTACTTGTCCCGCAGGGTACACGTCACAATGTATTTGGCGAGTGATGTACTTCGTGAACCCGTGTATTTTGTTCCAGTTTTTCCTGTCTTTTACATCGCACATTCGACGCACGACTCGGAGCACCAGCGCTTCTAGCTGACGCGCAGGCCAAACTCAAGTGTGAGGGCAACCGCAACATGTGGACGTACCACGTATGCACACATACACAGACTAAATGCACTGAGGCAAACGAGGACATGGGCATCAAAACTGTGTTCACTGCAAAAAAAACATTGGATTTGATTCGAATAAAAATCGTGTGCTATAGAGGGCGACCCTAGCTGTTCAACAAGTGAGTACACCATCCGCAAGCGCTAATTACTCGAGCTACAGCGACGAGAACAGACACGATCAACGAAGCCTCAGAGTGATGCTCCCAAATGCTAATATTTCTTTCGAGAGGCGCCTATTTCCCAAGATAGCCCCAGGACAATCCCCTCCACTGCAACCTTCTTGTGGGGTCCGGTGAGAGGAAACGCCTAAAATCGGTTAAAGCGTCTGCGTTCTACGTACGTCACAGTGATTTTCGAACTGCGATGGCATCTGTAAAACAGCCGCATAGAGAAAGCGCTCGAGTGAATCGAAATTACGCAAAACGCATTAAATGGAGCCTAAAAAAATGTATACATAGAGTTTAAGAAGAATCCCATGTATCTATGAGCTGTAACCAATTATCAAGTCCATTTATCTTATATTTCTTTGTTAAAACTGATTTGTGGTCAATCGGTATCATAGATACAGAAAATATTATTCAAATTTCAAGTCGATTTGCACACTTTTTGTGGACACCCTGCGCAGATACTGGTAATAAACCGAAGCTCTTGAATACATAGACGCTTAACGACTGAAATATTTCGGCGTTATGGCTACATTTAGCTTAGCATGACAAACTAGCTGCAGCCCTATGCGTACATGCAACAAGGTTTTACTGAACTTCACGGAAAACAAGCAGCATCTTTGAGAGAGTGGATTTTGAAATCCATAGAGACGGCACTCCATGTGATCCGCAGAACCAAAAAAAAAAGTTCCACATGGACACACTCGGAGAGCATTGACTGACAGTTACGAAATGAAGGAAGGTGTTGGCTGAGAGGCACGCCAGTGGAGCTCCTGAATTAGCCGTGACGAAGAGGAGGCGACCGCAATGTTATTGTTTACACCGACAGCAGCGCATGACTGCGGGCACGCGCGCCTCAGTAGCGCATGCCAAGCTCAAGCAGGCAGGCAACCGCAACAGGGATGTGCACACACTGGCGAATTGCAGTTTCATGCGCCACACGTCAGAGGGAGGGGCTGCCTACCCCGAGGGGACGTACATCGGCACTGGCTACGCTGAGGGGTCGGCAGTGTATGATAGCAATTGCATTCTTTCGTCTATGTCAAATTACCGAAAAAAATGAAACATTAGGATGGGAAGTAGGTTTACATTTAAGTTATGAAGCTAAAGAGAAACAGTTTTTTCTATGAATACGTGTTTTTTTCTTGACGAGGCATATCATGAAGGGTGGCGCACGACACGCCCTGCATTCCACACTTAGCTTAGCACATGCTACAAAACAGAGGAGCAAAACACAAAATGTGGAGCAAAACACAAAATGTTTGGAAAATATAAAATTATAGCAAAAACAACATGAATATGCAAACATGTACTATAAATATTAAAGAAGATAAGTATACTTAGAGTGTTGTGTGTAAATATATACCGCGCTGAAATAGATTAATTTTGCAACAGAAAGTTCTTCCAGTTATAAAAGACATCAAAACAATGAAAATTTGGAAACACAAGGAATAGTGAATAAAACCTTCGAACAAGCAGTACAAAAAAACTGAAAATACAGTAGATCTTCGATAAAAATAAGGAAAAGGAAGATGTGCGGAACCACACAAGTTGTGTAGGCTAACTGAAAATGAACAGAAAATGGTGTATCAGCTCGTCCGAACACGCGCGTATGATTTTACAAACACAACTAAAATCAAAACGCGTAAGAAAAACGAACAACATCAAAATGGAAGAGAAGAACTGGACGAGCCAAAATGGCAAACAACAAGTACACACGAACAAGGGTAAGAGAGGATGGGCATAAATCTGGGCAGCGAGGTGAAAAGTTGCAAGTGGCAATTAAACCTAAAAGAATCTTGGTTTTTAAACGCACGAAATACTACACAAACAGTCGTTCATATTTCACACACTTGCATGTTCATATTTATTCTGGTCGAGCGTAACAAGGAGAATTTACGATTAAACTACATTAATTCTAAATTGAGCCTAAGGGCAGCGAGCTCCTGAGTACAGGGAGTCGCGCACGCGTGGGAGGGCAGAGTGGTCCAGCGGCGGCGCCAGGATTTGGGGGCCAGGGGTAGGGGAGCAAGCAGTGCGTTGACCTCGGACAGACGTGACCTGCCATGCCAGTTGGCACGTGACCCCGCATGCCAGTTGGCACGTGACCCCGCATGCCAGTTGGCACGTGACCTCTAATTTGAGTAAATTCACGTACGAGAAAACGTATATCAGTTTACCAGCGATCCGCAGAGCTTTAAAAGCGACCAGTACACAAGTGGCATCGTACACCAGTCACAAATGACACGAGAGCTCGTGATAATTTCGTGCAGGTACACGCTTACGAGTGACCTCGAGCACCAGCTTACAAGTGGCCTCCTCCTTAAAATAACAGCAGGACAGCAACACGCACACAGAAAGCTTTCGCGGGAGATATTCCTCCTGTTGTCTGAACATTGCAAGCATTTGCCGACCTAAGTACCAATTCTTGTTGCCTGCACTGCAAGATGTACTATAATTCAATTTGAAAAGTAGTGTTCACTTAAACCGATAGGACTATGTTGTAAAATGAACCATTTAACGGTAATAATTTTCAGAAACAATGCGCATTATGTAACCAAGTGGGCAATGTGAACACCTACTCTACACCTGGGAGTGCGGA
Organism: Orchestia grillus; assembly: GCA_014899125.1. Taxonomy (NCBI): domain Eukaryota; kingdom Metazoa; phylum Arthropoda; class Malacostraca; order Amphipoda; family Talitridae; genus Orchestia; species Orchestia grillus. The sequence goes on from VOMN01002607.1 coordinate 19,221, forward strand.
AGAAACGATTTGTAGAAAGAGCAAGTTGAGGGTGCGAAAATTCTACACTTATACAGACGAAGATGTCGCTTCTATGAATTTGGCAAGACGACCATTAAAGCTGAAGTGAAAGAAGGCAAGAACTACAATGTTCCGCAACTGCAATTCACGGACTCAAAAGAGAGAAAGTTCTTATCAGAATAGCCTGGAGAAAATCGACGATGAAAGTTTTGCATGAAAGTTGGAAACTACAAAACCCATCGGGGGAAATGGAAAATTCCCAAGAAAAGACGGCAGGACGAGACCTTGAAAAAGCGATCGCGTTGTCAGTCGGCCGAGATAAAAAGCACCAACCACCAACGCGATTGTTTCTAGTCGCCATCGCCACTTTTGCAAGGATGGCGCGTGGACTCGGCACAGGAAGCTTGCAGAACTGGCTCAACCGCACCGCACGTGCGCCTTCTTTAGACTTTGTTCGGAAGCAGAGCGCCATCGCGGGAAGACCGTCGTCGGCGAGTGTGCAGAAAGCGTTACAGTAACGGAGGCAGGCCTAGGCGGCGCGCAGCTGAGCAGCTCACAGAGATGCATCCAAACACCCTGGCCGATAGTTCGTGCCAGAGCCCCACAACGCGTACACTAATGGTCTGCTAGGAACTAGACGTACACTAATGGTCTGCTAGGAATTAGACGTACACTAATGGTCTACTAGGAATTAGACGTAAACTAATGGTCTTTTTAGGAATTAGACGTACACTAATGGTCTACTAGGAATTAAACTTACACTAATGGTCTACTAGGAATTAGACGCAAGCTAATGGTCTACCTGTAAATACACGTACGCTAAAAATCCATTTTTAGCGCAGATCACAAACAAGGATACGTTACAAGAAATATTGTCCAGTGATACTAACGCTACAATACGCTCGCCTATTCGTAAAAATGCAGTGCAAACGTTTTTGGTATTCGTAGCCAACCTGGTAGGATAATAACTCCATACAATGACTGCTGTTGCGTTGTATAAGGGTTCGATGGTAGAATGGGCATCAGGTGACCCAATTTTCATGTCGAAGGAAGGTCCTCGGCTGCAGTGTGAGCGTCAAAGTATTGCTAGATGGTGTGATGTAATCGTGAAATATTAATATCGCTGTCTGGCGACGTCAGACTCGGGTAGGTACCAAAGGATGGACAAAGGATGGTTCGTTCCTGTAGCTAGTTTCTATTCTATTTTAGATTTTATTCTAGATATTATTCCTGATATTCTATTCAATCTTCTTCCTGTTTTCCCTTTCTCCAAAAGATCAGACATAAAAATAATTTGGCAGAATGCCAAAAGGAAATATTTGTTTCTTAACTAGACAAGAAAAATGAATCTGACAGAATGACAGCAGCTCCACCAAGTTGTCAGCCGACAAAACATCCAAAAAAAGGTACAGCGATCAAAAATTCACAAAAAGCAAGCGTCAGCTACAAATCAATGAGACGTCTGGAACGATTTGAGGCCTTCGTTAACTAGGGATGCATACATACAAATTCCTGAATTTCTATAGTTTCCAAAAAATTGTCGAGATTTAGAGGTCTCTAGAATTGCGGACCCAATAGTGAGGCGCTCTGCTGCGAGGCTCCCGCCGGCCTCGCTCAATATAAACGACATCAGAGAAGCCAGAAAAATGTCTTCCCCACAAAGCAAACGTCGTGGGTTCGCGTGGTCATTGTTGGTAATTCAATAACGTCGGCTGAAAGCATGGGAAGTGGAGAGGAGAAATCTACTCATTGCATGTGGCAGGAGCCGCCTCGCCATCACATTACAGCGACTCTCGACGCAGCGACATTCATGGACATTATGAACAAAAGAAGTCAACGCAAATTAGCTTTAGAAATTTAAGAAGTTTCGAAGAAGGAGCGTTGCACCTATCAGAAAGTAAAGGCTTTCCACGAGACAAGTCCACTTTATAAATGTCAAGAAGTGTCTTCATGTTGAGAGCTAACGGTGACAGCCATTCGAGCCTAATTAGACCGGAGACAAGATTGATGAAGTATTTCCTTAACCTGTTAACGGGTATCGACATCATATGATGTCCGCGTGGATGTTGTATTCACACGGTCGTTGTTGATTACACATACCGTATGAATGTAACACCGGCCACCTAGGCGGTGACCGTTAACAGGTTAACGGGTATTCCCCATTGTTTTTCAATAAGATAGAAAGTAACAATTAACAGGAATAAGAATTTGGAACAGGAATAAGAAGGAACCTGAATTATGTTCAACAGGAACAAGAATTATGTTGCGTTTACTTATCCAACACTCTGAAGAACGAAAACAAACTAAAGACTTCCACAAAATCACGTCTCTTCGTTCACTGGACAAGCGACAACGATCGTGACATGATTGCACTCGCTGTCTCAGGTTCGCACACAGACGCTAGTGAACAGGGTGCGAAAGAAAAGCCTCACATTTGTTAACGTAACCAAAGCGAAAAATCATGAACGAACAAGAATATTTCACATTTTCGAATAGTAGGTGAGTGATACTTTGTTTTGTTTGAGGTTCTAAATACCTCTGTTCATTGTCCACCAGGTCCCACTTCAACTGAACCGAGATACTTGAGGCATCGTCCCGACACACCCAGGATGTGCTCCAACACTACGCTCCCCTGCACGGAAGCCTCGCGTCACACCACGGACGCGCAGAGAGAGGCAGCGAGAATAGCAAGCGTAGGGCAGTCAGGAAAAATGTCATTCCTACAAGGCAAATGTCATACTCTAACGTACGTTGTTCGCAATACTGTTAGCGTACAAAAGAACGAGTGGCTATAAAAAGAACTCTATCAAAAGGTCATTGTATAGGAGGGCTTCCAGTCAACTGATGATATTTCTGATACGTAGACCGTGTGCAGCGGACTTTACCTTCCGATGTCATATTTGCTTGAATAAACGGAGCATTTAGCAAGATGTGAGGATTTCACTTCTAATGACGCGACACCCTTTGCAGTTATACGCCGTTACGGTTAGGTCAGTTTATACGTTTGTTTAATGCTCCCTGCCCACATGAAACGTAACCCAATGCGAGCGATAAGATGGGACCATTTAGTACTGACTTGAAAAACGTGGAATATACGCACAGGTGTATTCCTGCACAAAATTCCATGCACATATAAACAACAAGTCAAGAAGGAAGAGGAAAAAATGAAAGAATAGTCAGAGACGAGGGCATGAAAATGAAAAAAAAGCAGTAAAGTGGGAGCGAAACATAGCAGTCCCGAAAGCCCAGCTATAGCTGAGGTAGTGTAACAGTGCCTCCTGAAGCATAGGAGAGACAAACCTTACTAACCCAACCCTACTGCCTATGGCCTGTCTTTCATCCCTTGAGGGGTACGCCTTTTTAGAGAGGAATCCAACAACCCAGCCAATCAGAGAACAGTATTTTACGAAATCCACTTCATGAAATTTCAGAATTTGAGTTGAATTTTAGCGTGAAATTTATTCAAGTAAACATCGCGGGCCCAGCTCTCTAATTTCACATCGCACTTCATTCGGAGCTGGAAAGGGAGAATTTCGGAAGTGACTATGTGACGCAGCAGCCTTCTACACTTCTAAACTCGAGCCGCTCGTAATTAAAACTAACGCCCACAAAACTTGCGTAAGCCAACACTTCGAAGTCAGCACCACCACGTGCGTGAAAGCCGCGACTGCTACACCAAGTTACGCACGCGATATAAACGAGCTGCTCAGCCCCGCAGATTACGTCACGTCTTCCCGTCACATCCCAGGCATCCGTTAACAACAATAGCCTCTCGTCAACTACCTCCATCTTTAAGGCTCATTTTTTGTTTGTATGATGATTTGCAGCATCCTAGCCTTTTCCTCGACGAAACAATTGATCACCGCTTTCTACACACAAGCGCCGACCAAGAGGCTGCATATTTTGGAAGAGCGTTAGCGCACTGGAGCGCTGCACCAACAAACATCAATATCGCCATCGCACGACCGAGGTGTTCGTGACTCTCAGATTCTGCAACTTCTCATAAAATTGAAAGTAAATGTTCACTGGCGATTGGACGGGTTTGTCAGAAATTTGATGTGTGTCGTGATGAAGCTCCACCACTCGGTATGAAATGAAGTGTTGGTCAATAAAGACAATGAAGCGCTGCACAGTACATGGTTTGAAATGAATGCGCTCACATACACACGTGAAAGAAATTGTAATACCAAGTTTTTATCGTATTTTCACCGATAGTAAGATTTCAGTTTCACGCGTGAAAACCAAAATATTTCCATTTCATATCCTGTGTGATTGTGTCTGAATAAACAGTTTTCCTTTCCAGAGTTTTTTTAGATAGTTCACAAGTGATCAGGGCTATTTTGACAAAAATATCAAGCCGATACGTAAAATATTTTCTTCAACATCTGAGTACAAGAAGGCCAGTACGCACATCAACGTTTGCTGCTATGAGGAAGGTCACTCATCTACACGAGTACCTACACGCTTGTTGGCGCGGACAAGGCACCAACAAGCGAAAAACGTCACCTATATTCAAAAAATGTGTCTTGCACATTTAAATCTTATCAGCGCAATTCATTTTGAATGCTAAACAAAAATAATTCTTATAGAGTTACAACGGAAGGACTTCATAACTTTACTACACTGTATCGGGCACGATACAGTTGCCTGACACGCTTCATATTTTTAAAATGTACTCATCCACATCAAAGCGCAGGCGATGGTTCAAACAAAGCAGGTCTAGGCTATTTTGTTCCAAAGAAATAATGTGCACAGGCACAATATTCTTTACAAACGTGAAGTTAAGACTTCCATTTTAATACGAACGCTGGTAGCCGATGTGTGCAAATGGAACGTCTTAACAGAGATCAGGAAGCGATTTACAAGCGGCTATACGCCCACACGGCCAAACTCTCTTTAAAGCGAGCGAATATTTCCCGCAAGTGTCACGTCATCGGGCCCCGTGCGCTGGTCACTTATGCAAGCCCGCGCGCCAGCCAAGAAAGCGAGCGCCGCGGCACTTGCGGCTTTTGCTCCTGCTCACACAGCCTACTTTCGGACGTAGGAGATCGAGCTACTTCCTCATTGCCGCTCGTTTTATTCTCAGTCTGTAGACCCTCCTTAACACGTGCGTACAGTACGTGTTGAGAAAATAACAGCGAAGAAAAACCATGACTACGCACATAAAATGGATTAAAAAACATCATTTGCTTAAGGAAACGTTTTGTGGACTTGAGGAAACGTTCCGTCGACTTGGGGAAACGTTCCGTCGACTTGAGGAAACGTTTCGTTGACTTCAAACTTTAACACGTTGACTCCGATTCTCAACACAGGTAAAATTACATGCCGACGAATATCTCTACTGTGAATTTAAAAATGAAGGATTTTGGTTTCACAAATTTGGTTACTCTATTAATTTTCCTTCTAATCAGAACTAGCTTATTCGATTATGAACACAAATTTGAAGCAAACTCGAAATTTGTATTCATACATGATAGTGCTTTGGTTACATTAGGTTAGGTTAGATGATCGCGTGTACCATGTATGACCCACTTCGGAGTCAACGTGTTAAGTCAGCGGAAAATGTGTAACATCGACCTGAAGTGTGAATATTTCGCGTCCTTGTAATACCCTTCTACTGCGTCTACCTATTTATTCTATCCATCGGAACTGAACTGGCTTACGGTTGATCGGTATTAAATAGGGATACGGTATCAGGTATGAATACCGAGCATAGCTTGGTTACCGGCGGTGAATTAAATCAGCTCAAGTATTAAATACAGGGTGTCCACGAAAACTGTATCTTCTGATGTATAATGAAAAATCCGCTGATTATCAAATTGTATTTGAAGGAATAAAAACGAAATAAATACGTCGGCATAACACCGTTGTACGGTATCACGGACACAAAATATTATGAATATCTAAAATCAGTGGTTACATTTTTTGTGGCTACCCTGTATGTTAATTTCATGCGCTTTTATCGAGATTAACATAAAATCGACGTTTACAATTCTCGCGGACACCCCGTGCAGGTATCAGGGATACGGGTGCAATTAACAACACGTCAGGTTTACGAGGCAGCGCGTCTTTGCTGACGCTTCATTAATAACTTGACGTTTATAGCCACGACAAGGGCTACCACTTAATTCTAAAAACCTGATACCGCCTAACATGGCCGAAACACAAAAACTGAACTCTGTTTCCATCGTAGAGGACAACCGTAGAAAATCAAGCCTAGCCGAAAATCATGCACTCTGCAATCAATAAAGGCCTGGCGTTCCAAACTGAACACCACTTAGAAAGGTGAGAGGCGGAGGGGNGAGAAGACACACCTGCCCCCACGCAGGTGCGTCCCCCACAAGACGAGGCAGCCGGTACTGCGGAAATGACATAACCGTCCCTGGCGCACCCTCCTGGACCAACGTGACCCTCCCTGGCTCTACACGACCAGCTGCCGCTTGGTCCTGCAGCGTTGAAACCATCTCAAACTTGTAGCCCATGCAGGCGCACCATTTTGGCATCAAACGGATGTATGTCAGTACAAACAAAATGGCTTCGATGTATGTATACGCAGAGGCCGAACTGATACAAGATTCACAAAGCGCCAAAAGTTGAAGATATCGACTGGATCCTATGGCAGAAGTTTGAAAATAGTAGTTGCTTTCGCACATCACATATGAATGGTACATCATGTACATCGAGGTGCTCATAAATGCATGCATGTTTGAGTACACATATCTGAACTGTGAACATGACGGTTTCGCGTGTTTTCCTACAATTTAAATACAAATTCATTTGAAATTATTCACTAGCACCAAGTCATTCACCAGTAATTAATAATGCTTCACTGATGCCAAGTGTTCGTCGAAGTACGTAGAGAAGTGGAGTAAGCAATTACTAATGCTACAATTTCAGAATTTTACAGTTCCACGTAACCGAATTTCCATCCCTCCTGAGATGTTCTGAACGACTACGGGAACAGACACTCAGCCAGTCTACCTTGACCAGCACTTGTAAGATTGAAATATAGGCGAGTTTGAAGCTCCCTACCCACGTGACATGATCCAAAGAGAGTGGAGAGACGGGTTTAGTTCGGTATGGTCTATAGAGAACGAGGAGTCTATGCGCAAGGAGTCTTCTCACACAGGATCCTCTGTGCATAGAAACACCAAATGAAGAATGAAGAGGAAGGGAAGACAAAAAAGGAGACAGTGAACAAGGTGTTAAACTTTGAAAAAGCAAAGCGAGCACCAAAGATACAAACAAAAGTCGCGATGGCCAATTCATACCTAAGGTAACGTCACTGTGCAACGAAACTAACCAAACCAAACAGTCTTATCCTAAGCACCCTGAAGGGAATTGTAAACGAAACTAAATTTGTCACAAGGCAGTCATCGCTGCCAACACAGTTGTGCAATGTCTGTACCATGCAAGATGATGAACGAAAGATAAGGGCGATAAAAGCCCGCTAAAAATCTCCACAATAAGAAGATCTGCGCAGGAATGAACAAGCACCAAATTAAAGGACGCTAAAAATTCAACAGAAATCGGTGTCATGGAAAAGAATATTAAGCTAGCATTTCAAAAATACTTCACAGAAATCAACCATAAATGGGACAGCGTAGATGGTCACAAATGGCAAACCTCTCACCATTAATCCCGCGTACTGACGGGTATCAAATCCAACAGACAAAATCCGCTGGTCTGACTCGAGGCGCACACATTGCATCGTCAGAATGTTTGGTGTGCAAAATAGTGCGAAATAGTCGCATCCCAAATATTCGCGTTAACGGATAATATTTTCTCCCAATTAGCTTGTTAATAAGAAGTTGAACTGCCCAGTATAAAGGCATGTACTTATAAAGTGCATATTACGTCGTCCACTAATGACAGAACGTTAGAAGCGCAACAAAACCACAGCGTACTTCAAGTAAAACGTTTGCGAAAAAAGTTCCACACTTAAAACGTGTCCCAAAAAAAGTCCTAATTATCTGTACTTTACTCCCCTTCAGATTCTATTGGTAGTTATGTTTCCAACATAAAATGATAATCTCAGAAATATTTGAGTTAAATGAATATATTACCACACTTGGTTCATCCTTCCTTTCTTCCATACTCCCCTCTTTCCTCCCCCGTCCACTCACATCCACACGAAGAACTGCTTCTCTCTTCATAAGGGAATCCGTACACCCTCGCCGCTCAACCCTATAAATAACAGCAGCTCTACCGCAAATTTGAGTCAGTGTAAAAACGAAAGGGAAACTCAGCACTGCACGTTTGTCATCGTAACGCCAGCAGTCACAAAATGACCATCGCAGACCGCCGCCTCAGGGCTGAACGCCTGGTAACTAACCACCACCAACGCGCAGTCGTTTCCTATGCAACTGCCCCTCTGTAGTACGCAATGACTTCTTCAATCGACCGGTAAAGTCAACTTCCTAGTTCAGAACAGTGCTCATATGATGCAGGCATGAAACGAACTCGCGAAAACATTGCGTCCTTAGACTACAACAAACATTAGAACGCCACTTCCATCATATTTGACAGGTTTCCGTGAAGCTAACCGGACAGCATCAAAAGGTAAGGTAATCTCGTTTCCGTACTTTCGAAAAATAATATTCATCGCACTCACAAAGCGAAAGAAAATGTACCATGTTCTTTACAACGTCGTGCGTTTTCAACAGTGAACTGATAACCATCACGGATCTGTGATGGGTTAGGACTCACGTCAGTATAGAGGTGACTGAATTATCGTCGACAGCTGTCTTAGCGTGGCTTATCATGATAAGTAATTTTACTCAAGCTACTTAAGATTGTACATAATTCCTCAAGCAAAGCTAGTGCACTTGGTCGGCATAAATCAACCTAAATATTTTGAAACAGGATTACAAAAGAACGCGATAACGCAATCGAGTGATAACAAAGAAATGCCTTCACGAAACAGTATGAGATTTGTTCATCTATAAGACCGCGCACGATCCATAAGTACTACACATACCAGGAGTGGCGGGCATCAAAACGGACTGTTTGTGCTTCAATTCACCCGGGCTGACGCATCCTTCACTTCGTTGGATTGGATGAACAGCAGCAGCTGTCATTCTTAGATGCTTAGACAATATGTAGACACATATCAAAGTCATACTGGGCTTGATTATCTGAACAACAAAAAAAAACACGGTTATGCAAAAAGTTTTATTGTGTTTCGCCATTAAAGTCGCCAAATACCTGTGCATTTGTACAGCAGCAACGTGAGAACTTCAACGATAAAAACTAAAATGAAGCATTGAGCAGGTGTTCCGCTCTCGCAGCATTAATGCTAGCCAAAAGAAAAGGCAAATGCCGACTCGCACTAGTGAAACAATTAAGACCACGGCGGACCCCACACGCATTCAGCTCCGCTCAATCGCGTCTGCGGTGAGCAGTGAAACGTGTACCAGAGAAAATAGGTTTCAAAATTTCACGCCAACGCCATTTACATTTACCTGCATGGTTTTAAACCCAGCAAGAGAACAACAAAAACCGTACTAACAATTATTAGTACGGTTTTTGTCCTAATTAAACCGTACTAATAATTATTGTACGGTTACTGCGTCTCATTATAATGAGACGCAGAATAAAAATGATACACAATTACCACCACCCACGAGAGATGGAAACTTGCATGTGTGTGCCTAGCTGAAGGCCCCCAAAAATGACGTAAACTGTGCTCTAGAAACGGCTTAGCTCAAGCAGTTCAGACGTCCGGGTTCCGACGTCCTGTTCCAAGGCGTGTTGAGAATGGAGCCCGGGTTGTGAAAAACGTGAACCCTCGTATTTGTCGCTCCAGCTGCGCAAATCGGCAGGTGAACAGATAACAAGTTCGCTGAAATGAATTGTATCACAGAGAAAAAAATTCGTAAAAGCGTACCGTCTCGAACGAGAGAAAAAAACCAACGCTACAAAATTTCCATTGAATTTCCCGAGAGTGTACACTGAGAAGAACTTGCGACTCATTCCTTAAAATATGTAATTGCTGGGACTGAAAGTAATGAGGCTCGGTGTTGCAGCAGCAGTACACCTCGTCACTTAAAGGGACCTCGCAAAGATGATTCTCCGAAAATGGCCTATTTTCTAATGAGCAAGTGAATGTTTCAGACATTAATAAAATTAATTACGTAAGCATGCAAAGTGATAATACCTTCGAAACCTAAAAATCATGTATATATATTTATGACGAAGGCATACACCAGCCTAAGATAAAGCACATAATAGTAAATCGTAAAATTCACGCCTGAAATTCAAATCCCTCGCATAAGTAGGCCGCTAACATAATTCAGCGAACGCTGGACATCATCTTCAGATAATTTACGGAGCTCATGTTCCTCATGCCATGAAGCTACACGTGGAGGTACACGGATGTGGTGCTGTAGCTCCCCCTCATGATGTCGATGTTGAAAGGATGTTTCAAGTAGCAACATTCGCACCAGAAGTGGAGCTGGTCCTTGACAACATAGTGGAAAGTCATTGATAGATAAACGGCAATCGAAAGGGTTGATTTGGACTGATTGCTGACGGTGAGAATCACGCGTTATCTCGTGTACACTACCAACACGATTGGTGAACGAGGGAACTAGCGCATATGAAGGGCGATTTTTTCATCACGAAAACAAGTGCCTGTGAAAACAAGTTCATGGCCACAACTTTAAAAGAAGGGTGCGATGAAGGAGCGTTGACACCCTCCAGCGAGTGATCATAAAACATGAAATAGCACAAAAGAGTAGTCAGCCAAGGGCGGAGTGAGTTAGGGAGCGATAACTTCTTCTCGAGGGTCATAGTAAAAATTTCATAAAAAACATAAACAATACAAAAAATATAACCAAAAGTACACACATAAGAAAAGCAGCCCGAAGAAATAACGAAGAATATGTAGTTAAACTCTTGGAAAAGAGAAGTGAGTTAATTATAGAGTTGAAAATAATTCACTGGACTGGGACCCAATTCAGGAATCCTCCTCAATTCACTACCCAATGCAATGAAAGCCTTAGGAAAAAAGTTGGAAACAAAATGACTATCAGAACGGGATCACTAGTGCAATATCATGGGACCAAAGGAAAATTCTGGCCGCCGTTACTCACACTAGTCATTGATGGACGCAAACCAAAGCACGCGCAGGCAGTAAGTTGTCGAAATGGGCCAAAAAAGCCTTCGTCGTATCGTAGATACCAACTTAGCATTTGGTTGGTCCAGTCCACATTTCCTGAATGAAATGCAGTGCGGTACTTGAGGCGTGTAAGCACGATTTAGCGTCGTGCCGAAGACAACTTATGGTAGTGGTTGGGTCGTGCAAAGGTGTCATCACTGAAGGCCATTTCTAAACGGCTGGCTTTTAACAAATAATTTAGTTGCCAATGGCAATTAAAATAAAGAATGTATCGAGAAATTAAATAAGGACTGGGCACGGATGAATACTTTCGAGCTTTCGTAAGATTTAACTTTTAAGTTTGGCTTTATAATTTCATAACAGGAAAACCATATTGAGGAGTTCATTTCAATTATAATATACTGAAGCATATCGCTCAAAATTCTCATAAACTACACCTTAACTGACGGAAATTATTTTTAATTTGACAACTTCGTTAAGCCGGAGAAGGAGATCATTCTCATGCATTCAGCCTATACTGAGTACTGTAATTCTTGATGAACTGATGAAGTCACCGTGGCCATCTATTCACGTACGATTAATTCTCCATTATAGCGTATAAAAATCTTCAATTAAAAATTAAACGAAATTTAAAAGCTATCAGTACAAGAACTACTGCAAATAAGCACGGCAGGGAAGTATCAGTGAAATGAGTACCTCTAATAAATTAATAATAAGGTTCTGAATTGCACATTGTTCACACAGAAATATAACGCCACATGTTCCTTCGAGTTGCGATGCGAAGGGGGCGTGAAGACTCGTTAAAATTAATCTAGAGTAGCAAGAACATTTCGAAAGTGTTCCACTAACCCAGTCCCGAACGTGAACATTTTTGTAGTGCAGTATATGTTCTTTATAGTAGCAGTTCTTAACCCTTTCAAGGACCATTGTAATATCTGTTCGGCATAAGAAAAAATGCTGTTTACTCTAAAACTTTTAGCGGCTCGTTCAAAACTACGGGTTGAATATACACACACGAGTGCAAAAAATCTAACCGACTGTTTACAAAAAGTCAGGCGCATTTGCAAAATGAGTTCATCCGTAATTTTACATCCACATCAGAAGCGCAAAAAGCCTCTCAAATTTGTATCCAATTGGTGGTGCAGGTCGGTTACCTTCCCGCTGTCATGTCTGCACACGGGACGTTGTGTCGGCCGGAGAGATCATAAGAGTCGCCTCAACGGTGGCCATAAATACCAGAAAGAGTTTCATAGTTAAAGAGTCAGTCGGCCATGTAAGAAACGACACAGGAGAGGCAGGTGATAAAGTGATAAGCGTGAGATCTCAGATCTGGGGAACACGAGATAAAAATGTTCTGATTAGATGACAGGCATGTCAACATTAGGTAAAGCGTTCCCTTACGCACCGCGTTTTCCATGGCTATAATTAGCACTGAAGTAAAATATTAGACAAGCATAACCCCTGAGATGAAAAAATGTAGTGATGAAATGACAATTATGAGATGGATAATTTCAGCTAACGAATATACTCCATTAAAATCTACTACTCAACCTCAAATAGTAAAATGCCTTGATGCTTCAAAATCAACTCAACAGTAATTCACTTCAAAATAATTCTCACACAAAACCTGGAAACCGATCAGAATTTCGTTTCACGGCGCCCGAAACAAGCGACTGAACACTGACGTTTGCTAGCCAAGGAGACGCGGCTTTACTCGAACGCGACTCTAACCTGGCGCAGGCTTTGCTCACTTCTCTCGTGAAAGAAGACTAAGTACCTGGTATGTCACGTGAATCAAGAGCGACGTCGTACACTTGTCACGGAAACCTGACATTTTTCTAAGCAAATGCTCGGCGAAGCGCGACTTTTGCATCGGAGGTTTTGGCCTGCGGTGGCTGCAGAAACGCGGCTTAACGGGAAGATTCTCGATGGCGCTCTGGTAAGCACATGAGACTGCTGCGGACCGTGTTCATGTTTTCATATCCTCAGCGAAATAGAAATAGATTGCACGCAGCTGAACAAGAGATTCAAAGGACAAAAACAAAGTGTCACGTACAGAGAGAATACGGTTCGTGAAATGCCGCTAGTCGACGACGCTTTTCTAGCAGATGTTTTCATCGTTCCTCCGTACAACGTACCTCGTGATTCGCATTTATCCTATGGTGGAAACAGCCGTAAAAGTTTCTTATACTTTTCTACAACTACATTCACTGCTGGGCAGTACTGTTGAAAATTAATGACTAATTTGTACATAAAATCAACCATAATTTTACTACACTAATGAGGCTTCGTCAAGTGAAGCTCATCAGCATGTCTCAAGGATCTTACTACAACAGGAACGCTAAGAAGAAATCTAATGTCTTATATGGGATTTGTTGGAGTATCTATTTTTGGTCTTGAATCGATGTTGATCGGTATTTTCCCGATGTTTCACGGCCACGAATCCGAACAAAATCTGTCGTGAAACATAACAACAGCAAACACAGAGAAATGCACGGCACAAAGAAGCACGTCGTGCGTCAAATGTTATAGTTTATTTAAACATCATGTCCACAGCATATAGAGTAAGCCAGAACCCGGAGCGACGACACAACCATCGTTACCCTGGAAATGTTAGGCAAGCGACATTAGCGCGTTAGAGTAGGCCGAACTAGAGACAACATCATGCTGACAAAATTGGAAAATCGTGCAAAAGTTCGCAGTATTACTCAACACGGACGGAAAGTTCCACTCATTGGAAAAGCTCCATTAAAAAGTAGTGTTCATAATGGCAAAAATTCTTGGGTTGAGAATGGTGGATGAAGTACTGGGCAACCTCCAAAAATCAGGATTTGACAACCTTCGCGAGAGAATTAAATAAATTCTCAATAGCAGAGGAAACTGCTAATTCGTTGCACACCGTAACCGATCGATGATTTTACACTCAAAATTTGATTTCTACCTCACTGATATTCGAAACCTAATTAAATAAGTTTCCAATAACAGAGCCAACGCTAAATTCTTTGCGCGCCTCGATCGGTCGACGGCTTCAGACTCGAAATTCTATTCCAGCCTCACTGACCGTCAGCACTGCGATAACTGGATAAAAAATACTCAAAATCCCTTGTGGTAAGTGCTGCAAGCGAAACAGGTCACACACGCGCAATCACGTGCTTTATTTTCAACAATTTAAACATTCACTGACAGAAGAAATGAGATTAAGCACTCCTCGCAACACAGTCGTGCGCGAGTACAACAACAAAAAAGTAAAATTCATAACAGGCAAACGTCTCTAGGGCATCGCTCTATCTAGCAAGAATAAGAAAGGTAGCTGATTGAGAACGAGAGAGGGGAGCGCCTGTTGGTTCTCCGGCTTCTTGAGGATTCTATTCACTAGAAGCAAACAATCAAAAAAGCAAGAGGCATAAAATTGCATCATCAGAAAGAGAACGTCGTAAAGAGGCACGATGTATGGGAGGGGAAGCAAAGAAAGACATCTCGAAAAAGAAAATTCATACAGGCATTGCACAGGCATCTGTACCATGCGAATTCATCAAGACCGACGTATGGGCTTGAATGTAATCAACGTCAAGACCAACACATGAGCTTGAATATAATCAACGTCAGGCCAACACATGAGCTTGATTGTAATCAACGTCAAGACCAGCACATGAGCTTGAATATAATCAACGTCAAAACCGCCGCATGAGCCTGAATGTAATCAAGGGACTTGCTTTCCAAAGCGGAGACTCGAGGCATTATCATGTGGGCGGAGGATCGCACAAGCGGAAGAGCGGAACTGGACAAACCAGGCCGGCGAGTTAACGAGCTCGATGCACGATTGCTTTGAACAAACGAGATGTTTAACCGAACAAACGCCTACGCCAAGAGAAAAGGATTCTCGATCTTTGAGGAGCGAGAGGGAAAGTGGCAAAGTAAAGTATATCGGTCCAATAATGACAACTCTCACTACGGTTGCAGCTGCAGGAGGACGAAGATCAAGCAAGTCTGAGATGAACTGGTCGAGCTGGAGAAGCACACGCGTCTCCATGTTTTGGATAACGAAGAGCTACCGTAATGACGTCACGGAGCTTGGCGGTATTAGTCAACGTTTGCGCGATTGTATCTTGAATGAGGAAAACGTTTCAATTCGAAGTAACGTGAAAAATATTTCGCGGCCATCGAGTAGGATGGGGTACTACATCCGCGTATTCTACCACGCTATATTTAGTGCGTAGGGAGCATGAATTGGAATAACGAATTAAGAGCGCGATGTATGGACTTGCACCTAAAATTGGCTAGCCATAGATCCTCTTCCAAGCGTATTCTCACACAGATAACAGAATAAATACGAACAAATTATGCCCCACATGACGGCGTGAGCGGCACTTGCAATGGTAAACGCGAATGAACGAAGCCCTAAAAACTACTATAAGCGCATTTAAACACCTCGGGCAATGCCGTGGATCTGAACCAGAAAATATTTCACATTTTTTCCCTCGATGATCAGTTCATCTTCCAACATCCATTCAACAAAGCGTATCCTAGACACCCGAACTATTTTTGATCACCCTCCATGAGCGTCGTTAGTTTTAGTGTTCGCACGAGCAGCCATTTCATTCACAACCATAATTTACGACAATTTAAAATGATTCCAAACACGCCAACCACACTTCCTACTTCTGAATTCATCGTCTCAACCAGTTGCTCCATTCACCTCAAAATTTAGCGATACGTTTAATCTGCAAGGAGGTTGATTCATTGGATACACGATAGCAAGCCCTGCTTTGGCAGCCAGGGAACAACACAATGCCGAGCTCAGCACACCGTCATGCGGCAGAACGTGAGCCTGGCAAGTAGAGAACCCGCACTGAACAATTAAGGTCGCTCCTGCAGATCGTGCCCTTGCAGGCAACAAGGAACGAGAGCTCGAATGCACGTACAAATCAACACTAAAATGACGAATGGGTCAAAATGACTCGTTCAAAAATTTCATCATCACGGCAACTAGATTCAAATGAGTTGATTCTGAAAGACTTAGGACATGTTTTTCCCCTATTTTTACACATTAACAGCAATAAAACATTTCGTTTAACGATATAGTAGTTATTCGATTCCATTTTAATCATTCGGAATGATGGGCCTCACGCCCAATTTGTCACACATAAATACACACACACACACGCACGCACACACACAACCCATGAGTGTCGCAGTTACTCGTGTCGTGTGAGTACCTTTTTCATAAGCGAGGAAGCAACGCACTAAACATGTAACGTAATTTTCCAAATTTCCTTGAAATTCGTCCGATGTTTTCGAGATAAGAAAATCGAGGTGTAAATTATAGTTACTTAGTCCAAGAATGACACATAAACCCCACACACAGGGAGGTCAAGCTCAACTCCCATGAAGATGAAATCTTGGTTTTTAGAGCCTGAATGGAGAATATAATTCTGCTCACTTCTACACCTTATCATGAAATATATTCCTGGTGTTTGTACACGAAAGATAGTCACACTTCTTCGCTCAATCAACGCAAATTTGATATCGAGTTTTTCCTACGCTGATTGAACAAGAAATTAATCAGTGCATGAAAAACACTTGCCTTTAAAATTAGAACGTCAATCAGCCATCGCACGTTATCAGCACGTGTGACGGCAGTAGCAAGGAATGATAATTTAATACAAAAATACGCCCTCACACATCGCTCGCCGAAACTAAGTTTCTTCTACTGGAGACTCATCAACCAAGTCATGGCTGGCTGGATTTCTGAAGCACCGCAGCGAACAATATGATAGACGACGCACGTAAGTTGTGCACGTACAGTGTGATGGATGAAGAATCGTAAGTTATGCACGAGCTAAGTGGTGGATAACGAGCCTATTCTGCCTACGAAATTAGGACGAAACATTAGAATTTTGTCAAAGGTCTAATTGGAGCATTTGAGCTGAGCTCCCAACACAGCGCTACATTTAAAAACACTTTTGATTTAGATGCCCTCACCCTCAGCCAGCTGCACCATTTGCTTCCTTCATTAACACGAGAAGGACAGATGGGCCACCCTGACCCATCCCACCAAATGACCAAAGTAGTATTAAAAAATTGCTCTTTCATCAAATGACTGATTTTCTCGACGAATGAACGAGTTAAGAAGGGAATGGAATATTTTAAACCACTCCGAATCAACTTCACTGAAGCTAGTCATGGTAGTTTGAAATTTCGTGAAACGGTTCATTTTGACCCATTCGTCCTCGTTTCAATAGCCCTTTGAGACCCTGCGATACGTGAGCGTACTACCCAAAAAAAGCGCTACACCACTTTTATTGCACAAGTATAGGGCTGTGAAAGCCTTCTAAATTATACGTCTGGTTAGGTTCCTATTACTGTTTTTACGTCAACACGTTCCCCGAGCATTGGACCTGGGGTGTCCCAAAAAAATTCATTCCACTGTTGCATTATAGTTTGCTTGCGTATCAACACATACATTTCACTTGAGTTTAGAGAAAACCCTCAAATTCAAATTATTTAAATAACTAAAACCATGAATCCGAAGAAAGAAAGAAAGAAAGAGCAAACATAAAAGAAGCACGCCTAACTTCAAAACATGAAAGCGTCGCTAAATTCAAACCGTCTAATTTCAAAATACGATAGCGTCGCCAAATTCAAACCTAACCTTACCACGGAACAACCTAACACAGGGAACGTGCCAATGAATGAGCGTGTCAGACTCTGTGTGTTTAGCAACGAAACCTAACCGTGTGTCTGAATCTAAAAAGGTTTGTTAATTGATCCCGTACAGGTAGCGAGTGTACGTTAGTTCCCCCGCGCGATAGCTTAACCTCAATAAAGAGGAGCATCTGAATGCCGCGCGTGCGTTCACACGATCGAGTTCAACGTCCGCAATAAAAATATATAAACTTTATTACTATCGGCAGCACCCCAGTTTACGAAGGTTTCTCTGGAGGTTCTATCATAAAAGTTCAGAAGTTTGTTTTTACTCAACAGAATTTTCACTTTATAGAAGAGAACTGATTTATTATATCACATAACTTATACCAGTAATTTTAGTGTGATGTCATTAGGGCAAAGAACTTCGTAATTTCACTGAAACGCTAGATAGTAAATTTTAACTTTTACTCATGAGCACCGTTAATGATTCTCATTCTTTTTGTGATAAGAAGTAGCAGTAGTATAGATAGTGTTTCAGTGACTCAGACTAGTATTAAGGCTAGACTTATGAAGTATGGATAATACAGCAAAATCCCAACACTAAACTGCCAAGCCAAGCTGCAAGCAATAAGAGGCATCAGATCAGCACTAGAAAAGGACACTGCGGCTGAGCGTATTCTCTGCAACACGAAAGTCCCTGTACATCACCGGGACAAGTAAAATGATCTCATATACTCATTGCTTTCATAAAAACCAAATGAAACAACCAATAAAAGTACTCCTATTTTCTTAAAGAAAAAAAAAAACATTCGTCCACACAATGCCCTTTTGTTTCAATTCTGTTTCAGGTTAAAAAAACTTTAGCACCTACTTCATTTTACGTTTTCTTCGTTATACCGACAAGCGATGTTCCGGACCCAGTTCGCGGCGCCCCAGCTTCAGGTACACCGGTACAGGACAGCCGCACGAGCTGTGTGTGCTCAACGCGAGTCGTGCACAAGGGAAACACACCTCGGGGCCTTGTTTTCAACGCGAAAAGAACTTCACCAGTGTAAATATTTAGCCATTGATGCATGACGTCCCGTTTTGAGGCCACTGAAACATACCAGTGTTACTCGTGTCACTGCAAAGCCACACAAATGCTTTGAATGAGATCAAAGAGAAAAAATGATGAGACTTTCGTGCATCAGTAGTCTGTGAGGGAGGTAGAACACTACAGCGTTAAATGTTCATACTTAGGAAATAAGTTCTTAAGTATATAGAGTATATAAAGAATGCAGCGCAGAAGCTCGTTAACCTAAGTAGTCATTTGTGGTAATTTTTTCACTTTTAGGTTCATTGTAGGATAAAATAGTCCAATGATGATAATGTCGATATTTTGGTCCTGACAGTTGAACAATAAAACATCAAAATTGCACTAACGTAGTTCGCTTTTACAATTAGGGTATTTAGTACCAATGACCGCACGCCCTTTTATTGGCACAGCAATTACCATTTAAAAAACTAGACAATATTTGATTTTTTGCTCAAGCACGAATGCGCAATTACTTTCTAAAATCAATTACCAAAACATACCGTTAAATAAGCTTCAAGCAATCAGAAGTTAACAATAGATCTCACCTTCACAAGCGAAAACTATGAAAAAGCAACAGCGTTTTTCAGGGAGTGAAACAAATAATATTCCATTGAACGATTACCATCCCAATTTCAATGCTAATTTGCCTGCAATGAATTCATTACCACTGATCGGGAGTATTTTTATCGGCAGTGTGATTAACAGATTAAAAATGCACATTTCATGGCATGAATCAATACGGAAATCATTACCTCAGCAGGAAACGCTTATGAATTAATCCAGGTCTCTATCAAACGCTGACGTCAGATGGTAGCTTTGAATGTTCATCAGCATACGCAGTGGACTTACATTGAAAATGAAGCCCATAAAATACTTGGTAAGCAGTCTGTGAAATGAAGAATATTCATTCATGCAAATGCTATAAAACATTACGCAACATTAGGAATTTCGATTGATTTCCCAGAAACAATTGTTTCGACGGAAAACGTTGCATCCTTCAGCGGAGTGCCAAAGCTGGAGAGGGAAATAGCATCCTTCAACAGAGTGCCAAAGCTGAGAGGGAAATAGCATCCTTCAGCAGAGTGCCAAAGCTGGAGAGGGAAATAGCATCCATCAGCAGAGTGCCAAAGCAGGAGAGGGAAATAGCATCCTTCAGCGGAGTGTCAAAGCTGGAGAGGGAAATAGCATCCTTCAGCGGAGTGCCAAAGCTGGAGAGGGAAAATTAGGTCCAGCTAATCAAAAATGAAATGCCGGCATCGCAGACGCCGGAACGTTCAAAAAAACATCGGTATGATTATCAGTTCCGCCGAATTCATCGAGCACATAAAAATGTACAAACGAATAAAGTCACTCGCATAGTGAAGGTTTCGAATGAAGGCCCTTATCTTCCATCGGGCTCAAGAATCACGCGTGAAAAACATATGATAACGGTTTGTTCAAGCGCTCAAAGCAGAATTTTTAAGTACATATTTGAGGGTTAAGCAGCGTTTTCGCTTAACAGATATGATGATCGCATACAAACTAAAGGTTAAAGATTTAATGTAAAATGCCCCACGAAAATGCAGCCCTCGAGTCTAAGCTAGCACAGTAATCACCTGGCTACAGCAAAAAAATACAGCGCGACATCTTGAAAAAACAAAATACGTAAGAAGATACAAACGAAGACGCGAGTGCAAGAAATCAGTCGACCGAGATGCTGGTCTGCCAACGATAAAGCTAGAGAAAGGTTACAGGAAAACTGAAATTCAAATGAAATCCAGAATGAAATAAGTGTCCATTAGCTTTCAAACCAATTTTGTATCGTCGTTATGTAGATGACA
>VOMN01002608.1:0-12412 GCA_014899125.1 Orchestia grillus
ACCCAACGGTAAAACGTGTTGGAATTAATGAAGGTTCTTTCTTTTTTCTTTTTTAGGTAGACTTAGATCCATAGTCAACTGCGAATATGTATTTGCCGTCGAATGTAATTCCAGCACGACGGAGCTCCGGCCCATTCCGACAGGAATGGTCCCAATGTCTGAACAGCGCCGTCCCGAACAGGGGGATTAGGCGTAATGAACCAGTGGCGTGGCCCGCAAGATCTCCAGACATGAGTCCTTCATATTTTTCTCTAGAGCGACAAAAAGTCATTGATTTACGCAACACAGGTAGGGTCAGAGATGGATCACGTCGCGAGGATAGCGGTCGTAGTATTTAGCGTTGCAGAAGAACCAAAACTTTAGCATCGCGTCCAGCAATCCATTTAGGAGAGGCGCCAGACCTGCATGGACGCATGGGCCCACATTTCACGCAGTTGCTCTTAATTTCCTTTGATAATGCAACCGTGTCTCAGATATTCGTTTTGTTTACCACAATGACATTTCTCAGGAGCGGGAGTGTTATTTATTAATTGGGCATCAAGGTTAAATTTTGAATTTCAGTGTCTTGAAAAATGAATTATTTAGTATAGATGGAAAAGTATTTATTTTGAATCTTAGTATAGATGGAAAAGTATCCTATCAAACTGTATATTGCAAGATATATGGCACTTACCTCGCGTAGATGTCTTGTTCCCCATACTGGGAGCGGTAGATGACCTCTTATCTACCTGTAGACAGCAGGTGGATGTGTCGTAGATGAGAGGCAGATACCATGTGCGGGCAGATGTGGAGTAGGTGTGAAGTAGACATGAAGTAGATATGAATCAAGTATACGGTTCATATGAAAGATATGTATACGTGATGTCAAGTACATATGAAGCGAGTAAGTCGTGGGTGGCGAGCAGGTAGATGACGAATATGCAGTAAGTAGATGTAAGATGTCAGAGTAGATGGCCAGAGCTAGGCACAGCAACTAGCTCATATTCACTAATATAACAAATTAGTTCACCTCTCACTCAATGTCCATTGCGCTTTTTCTAATTGTTATTTCCAACACTTATTGTTTTTCTTATATTATGGGTTTTTTCTTAATTATAATTTTCAAAAATTTATTTCTAAATCACGAAGG
The DNA here is from genome assembly GCA_014899125.1 of Orchestia grillus. Classification (NCBI taxonomy): domain Eukaryota; kingdom Metazoa; phylum Arthropoda; class Malacostraca; order Amphipoda; family Talitridae; genus Orchestia; species Orchestia grillus. Next base: position 1,130 of record VOMN01002608.1, read on the forward strand.
ATTTCGAGTTTGTTCCATTTTCACTTTCTCCTTTTTCTCCTTCTCTTTTTTCACGTCACCTGCAACAAAAGAAAGCGCACAACCTAATAAAAAAATAATCAGTAATTAATAAAAAAGTGTGTGTTAATTAATGAGGATACGTACGACTGTCATCCAAACTCTGCAGACGAAAAAATGAAATCGTGCCCCGTGTTGCCTATATAACTTACTAGACGACACGTGACCCGTTGGGTCAAATAAAATTCATCAAAATCAGACCGTATCCAGAAATATATCCTGTGCAGTCAAGTCGGTATCCACAATACAGGATTAAACGAAGAGTATAAATTTCGAATATCTCAGAGCCGACAGACAAACGTGTGCACGGTTTCAAGCAAGCAAACAAACAAGCAAGACGACCAGAGTTTTAGTATTATATTAAATAGATATACATATAGATAGATTTTGACTGCCAAATTGTGCCGGAATTCCGGCGCGACAAGAAAGGCGGTACGCGTCCGGCAATTCCTGCCGGAAAGACAGAATTAAAATGGTCGCGAGTTAATGAAATGGTCGCGAGATAATGAAATGGTCGCGAGATAATGAAATGGTCGCGAGTTAATGAAATGGTCGCGAGATAACATGTCCACACCGGGCACGTCCTTGGTGCACATGAGGCATTGTGTGCTGTAGAATTAAATTAAATTTAAATTTACATTAACTTAGAGTACTGAAATGAAATTAGATCATGGGAATATGAGTCTTTCAAATGGAATTTATTTAAAATTAACTTTTACAAGATATTCTAATTTAAAGCCTATCATAGCAATGAAATTAGAATATGTAAATTCAGTTGAATCAATCAAACAAAATTAGATAATTTATGGGAAATTATATCATTACATAGGTGGAGAATAATTATTCAAGTCGAATAATATTCTTCAAATAGAATTATATAACTTAAGTGAAGTCAAATCGGCTCGGTGAAACCAGATCACTTAATTCCAAATTCTTTTATTTAAATATTTTTTAATCACTCGAATAAAATAAGATAATTTAAATAATGTGACACACAAAAAGGGGGGATTTAATTGAGAATCTCGATTTTGGCCACTTTCTAAAACAAGGTCTACAACACGTAGCGGTTTCTAAAACAAGTTCTACAACACGTAGCGGTTTCTAAAACAAGGTCTACAGCACGTAACGGTTTCTTAAAAAGTTCCCCCGCTTTCTCAGGGTTTTCTGACGCGTGCGAGAGCCGGAAACCACGGTTTCTCCCACGGTTTCCACCTGAAGAGTGCCGAGGCGCCGCCACATGCCGGAGACGCGCTCGACTGATAACGGACACCAGGCTCACAGATAAGAAAGATAAGGGCGCTTTAATTCAACGGTGTGATTTTTTCTGTCGAGTTTAGCTATAGGAATGAAATGGCGGCAGGCTGTGAGCAGCTGTAGTGACATATGTGCATTGTCATTGTCGGGGAATACATGGCTGTAATTTTATTCATGTAACTCTTGTGGTAGTGAATTGTTTGAAGGGGAAATTCATGGCTGTAAGTTTTATTCATGTAACTCTTGTGGTAGTGAATTGTTTGAAGGGGAAATCCATGGCTGTAAGTTTTATTCATGTAACTCTTGTGGTAGTCAATTGTTTGAAAGGGAAATCCATGGCTGTAAGTTTTATTCATGTAACTCTTGTGGTAGTCAATTGTTTGTTAAACTGTTTAAATTACACTGGTTTACAAAAAATTTTTTTTTGTTTGAGGCANACAAATAATGTTTTTTTCACCATTTACGAAGGTTTGTTTTAGAGAAAGCAGGATAAATAAACAACGTTGTTGGTTAAAGGTATACTTGAACACAATTTATAAGATATAATACAATTAAAGATGTGTTTTCTTTGATGACCTCGTGTAATTTGCCTCCGGAACGTCACGCAAGAGCATATAGCAAAAATCTCCTATCATGCAGAGGTTCCATTTGCCTTGGTAGTTACTCTCCATCTTTCGAATATCTTGGTGAAATCTTTCACCATGTTCATCACTCACTGCTCCGAGGNGAAACCACTACAAACAGACTTAAATGCTTCCCATGCTCCGAGCTCATTTAACTTTAAAAAATCTTCAACATCAGCATCCTTCAAGACTTCTCGGATCTGAGGTCTGACGAAGATGCCTTCTTTGAGCTTAGTGTGAGAAGTCATCAAGTTAGCAAAATATTAGAACATAGATTGCTTCAGATTTTGCATAGATGGATGCAAATAGCAATACTTGTATAAAAATAACACCGACATGATTANGAACGAAAGTGCTTCTAGACCCCCAGTCTTTCTGCTTGTAATGATCGCATACAGCTCAACTATCCCAAAAACAGAGGAAGCAACAGTACTTTGTGAAGCCCGCTTGCATACCCATAAGAAGACCAATGACCTTGAGGTCCCCACACAGACTCCACTGGTACTGGTTGTACTAACAACTTCTAAAAGAAGCTCCATTTTGTCAAAAAAGTGCTTGAGATGAACAGTGTGTGCAGTGGGAATGCTGGGTTATTTATTCCCGTTGTGCAGAAGTACAGCCTTGAGACTTCGCTTGGAGGAGACTATGAAAGACTCCAGTCTGAAGGATTATGTGGTAAACCAAGGGAAGTGAACAAGCCAGGTATATTTGTGCAGTAGCGCAACTCGTTTCCCATGTCGAAAAAGGAAGGTTCGTCTATGTCTCTTCCAATTCTTGAAACTGGTGATCCTTACATCTTCCTGGACTAGGTTCACTGTTTAAGCCGAGAGGCCGAGAGCTCTGACCTCTATTTTAACAGATACAAATAAAGAGCAAAGTAATTCAGATCTTCCTACATGATCCATTGTGGCTCGTTGCCGCTTGTTCTAGAATAAGAAGAGTCAATTTCTTTGGAAGAGATTGACTTGGCAGAATCTTCCCGTGAAGGCATTTCTTCATCTGATGCAGAAAGAAGATCCTTTTTTACTGGAGGTGTTGGGACATGAAGATCATTTGAATGGTGAACGGGTCTCATAGCAGATGGAAGGTTGGGATATTTGTTCTTTTCTCTAGAAGATACTTTGAAACTAGTTATATTTGTTAGATGTATAACTGGTTTCAACTGGTATATATATAATGTAATGCTATCACTTACATTTATTGCATAGTAACTTAAAAAGAAGACATAGGACAAATAAAATTAGAAATTAATCCTAAATGCATATACGCCTTTATGTACTTTATGTGTACAAAATGTATAGTATGCATATCTAAAAGCTAGAGCTGATGAGTAAAAACGGATTTCAAATCCGAATTCAGCACCCCCAAATTAGGTTAAAACAGCTATTTTTGTGCTTGCCTCAATTTTTTTGTAAACCAGTATAATTATATAATAATTATGAGTTGTATGCTACTCTTTAAGCATGTGTAGTATAACCAAAATACCAGTTTGTAGTTTCAGTTGCAAAATGATTTCAAATGAATGAAATTTTTCAGAAGCTACACAGAGCCTGGTGACCTTCCTCTTCATTTTCAGTTGCTCTTTTTATGCACCGGGATCTGGTGTGGGAACACATCTTATGCATTGATTTTCCATTCTCATGGACGAGAGGGTTTGGTTAGTTAGGCTTGTCTATCCTATATTTTGGGGACAAGCATCCCCTGGGAGACAACGCTAGGTTACCTCAGCCTTAGCTAGGCGTTTGGGACTTCTATCTACCATGACCATTTTGCTTCTCTCCATTTTTATGCCTTCTTCTCTAATTCTTCTTCTTCATTTTTGCATCTTCTCTCTCAACTTACTGTTACTATGCAAAGGGAAGTTTGTGTGGAAACACACCTGTACATAGATTCTATGTTCTCTAAAGTTCATACTAAATGACCCTTTATTTTCACTCTCTTTAGATCTTATTTCGTGAGAGTTGGGAGCTTTGAAATAACTTCTAATCTAATCTTGACTCTTTGAATAAAGTTTTATGTCGATCATTCTGCACGATACATCTTCAGCGAACGCCAGCTTGAACAATTTGCTTCCTGTCTGTCAAGATGAATTCCAAGAGAATATTGGAAACAGTACTGGAATAGAGCAGTATTATTTTTCTCAATGAACTCAAACACGAATACTTCAGCTCTTTGACTCCTATAAAGTAGACTTTGAGATGTTTGGGTATGATATTGAACCATATTTGTATGTTTTTGGAAGTTTTCAAATAATTTGTTATCTAGTTTATTACACTGTTCAGATAAATCTAATACATATAAACTATCACACGTTGATATATTGCATTGTGAATTTACAGCTGTGCTCAACCAAATGGCTTATGAATGAATTGTAGAAATATCATTTCTGGATTAGTTTGACTTGCAGTACACATCAGAATTTCTTACTTTGCCTATTTTATTTGGCTGCTCAGGCCTAAAGTCGATGAGCAGGTCAAAGAAATGTTGGTAGAGTATCAGCTCCTTGGACAAAAATTAGTCACCTGGGACCGGATTAACAAAACTATCCCAAGTTGATGGACTTGCGTGAAAAAATTATGTTCATCGTACGCTGATTGTAACTTTGGTATTATCAAAAACATTTTAGCCGGAACATATGGGCACCTCAACTAAACGACCCACATCTGTGTAGTTGAAACAGCCCCAGAACATTACAGACTCTCCTCCCCTCCTTGTATCATCCCTTGCTCACAGGCATTGTTGAAGGCTTCATAACTCTTTGATAAAAACAGCGGTGGGCATCATTGCTATAGAGACAGAATCTTACCTTTCTGACATGACACTTCTTTACTTCTCTACTGTTCAATGTGTGTTTGTTATGGCCCATTTTAAGTAAGTGATCTTGGGGGCAGCAGTTCACATCTGCCAATTACTAGTAACTTTTCCCGTAAATCCATTGCATGGAGTATCATATGAAGAGTGTGTTCTTGTGTTCATGAACAGCAGGAAAAGGCCCTCAGTGGCGTTCAATTTATTATGTAAAGCGATTGCGGTCAACAACATGAGGTAAGAAGCTGATCCCTATTGGTTAGGATTTTCTTCTGACCACATTTTTACTTTGAATTGCCTCTGTATCAGATTATTTCTATTCTTGGTAGACCTGCATAAGAGTGTGGCGTAAAAAGCCTGTGAATTCCATTACTTCGTTCACTGGGTGTCCCATAGCCTGGTCAAATACTGCAATAGCCCTCATTGTTGAAAAAACTGAGAAAGAAGTCTATACCTTGCCAGCTCTGAAAGAAGACAAAAGCCTGTTCAGTACTAGCACGAAACCTACACTTGAGTCACAGTTTTGAAAACCAATCGATGAACGTAGTAAATAACTGGAGCTCGAGAAAACAATAGATGACCAATTGCTTCTCTCGGAAGCTTATGAAAATTATAATATTCAAATCCAATGATTCAAAACACTCCCTCATGGGGCAAAGAGTAAACCATAGGGTTAGGTTAGTAGGGTTTGTTTATCATATGCAACAGTGCTTGGTGTCTCCAGGGAGGCACTGCTAGGTCACCTCAGCTACAGTTAGGCCTTCAGGATTCCATCTTTCGTGCACACTTTTGCTTTTTTCCCTTTTCCTGCCTTGTTTGCTGATTAATGTTTATCTTTCCTTCTTCTTTCTCAACTTACTGTTTCTAAGCTCAAGGGATCTTGTGTTGTAATACACCTGTGTATCGATTCCACGTTTTTTTAAAGTCCAAACTAAATGGTCCTTTCATTTTGATCTTTTAAGATAGCATTCCATGTGGCTAAGGAGTTTTAAACTAAACAATAAAACTCGCCTTACCCAGGTATTTTAGGTTAATCAATATTTCCATAAGGAAATGAGGGCACTGTAAAGATGATCACATTAATCAATTAATTATGCTGTGATGTTAAGGAAATAATGAAACTATAAATTATTTTCTGTTATGCTATGTCTGAGCTAGTGGAAGATTCAACTCGAATCTCAGGCCATTTTGTTGTTTTATCATGCAATCTTAGGAGTGAAAAAGTGAAACATTTAATGCTTATTTGTATTAAAATTTCTAAGGAATCATGTGATTCTAAAACTGTCTGAGTAAAATAAAATTACCTACTAATTTTTAAAATCTTCATTGACTTCCTAGTTCGTATTTTGTACTTTATTGTTAGAATAGTGTCAGCATTTCTTATTGTCCCACGTACCGTGGCAATAACCATTGGAGCGTCTCTCCCGAGGGTCGGGAACGTGTAACACAGCCACGCGCAGGGAATCGTTCAACACTCCTGGGTACTAGCGACGGGTGAGAGAGAAGGTCCCTAGGGCTTCTCAAAATGCTTTGTTCAAAAAGGAGACTGCATAATAGTTTTACAGTAAGCTTAGCCGTGAGCATTATTCACACTGGATAAGTTACAGGGAGGCAGCTCTCGGCACAAGGGATCGGCTTAGGAGAGATTCTGCGGTGATAGTGACTCAAATCGTAATGATGAAGTCTTACAGACATTCTAGCCACGAACCTTACAAATGTGTCCGATCAAGCTACTTACATAACTAATAGGAATGTCGCGCTCACGTGATCAGATGGGGCGTGATCGGTATAACATCTTCATTTCAAGAGGAGTTGTTCGTTCGAATCAACACTGCAAGAGAGTCTGGCTAATGCTAATTACTTACCGGACTTTATTTGTATTCTGTAGGTACCGACTTATATTTTACATTCCCACTGGTGACTGAGATTGTAACGGGCTCTCCAAGAGTTGGTAGAGAATTGCTGTATGCTGTGGTTGGTTTATATCCTGAAAATTTTTCGTCACTCTGGTAATTTTTCGTGTTTTTGACGTAAGATTGGCTGATGAACGTCATGCCTTGCCAAGCGCCGTTTTGTTGAGTATTACTTTGATTGCATTTTGTATTTGCCAAGCTTTAAAAACGTTTTTTGCTCTTTCTTTATTTGTGTGGCAGGTATTGTTGGAGTTGTGTCGTAACTTGGATGAGGAGTCGCTCCGCCAAGCAGCTGAGTGGGTGTTGCAGCATGATCCGGTGTGCAGAGACTGGCTCAGCACCACTTCTTACAATGCGCATCTCACGGCTCTTTGTAACTCTCTGGCTCTTGAAACTGTCCCCAGTGTTCAGGTATTGTTATCAAAAGTAGCGCCTTCTAAAATTATTGATAATGTTCGTTCAAACATATAAGACCTAGAACTTTAGTGACAAGGATGTGTTTTATTTTTATATTTTAAAAAACGTTGCAGTGTCTGATTCAGGGTTACAGGAAGTTGGTGGTTTTGGTAGTCAGTCTCCTAAGAATTTATGGAATCATGCGAGGAACTTTTGGTTTCACTCTGGAAATTCAGTTCAATATTTATAATATTTCATTGATTGGGAGCTTAGCTAGTTCTAAGTATAACTTTCATGACTGATTATGTTAGGTAAAACAAATAGGTAGGAAATCGAAGTTTGATGTTGATGAAGTTGTCAAGCAGTAGCCTGCAATAGTTTGTAGCTGCACGTCGCCACAGGTGAAGACTGTTTTTACCACCTAGGCTTATCAGGACACACCAAAGCGCTGCAGAGAATGAGACTCAATAAAATTAGTTTTTGTGAGAAACTATCACGTTTTGATTTCAATTTGGCATACTACCATATTGACTACATCATTGAGTCTTAAATGTTTGCAATGGAAATCATTATTGAAGATTCAAGTCTTAATCTAGTTAGTAGCTCAATATTTTTCCCAAATGGACACACTGGTATACACTTCTAATACCCATGTCCATGAAAATTTCAGATAGATATCATTTAAACAAAAATCACAAAACCAAATGCAGCTGTAAAATACTGTCGATTACCAAGTGTTCCTTTAGTCAGTGATGTAAGAGTACCAAGCCGTAGGCACGATTACTTAGTTCAGAAGTTGATAACGTTTTTTAATTTCTATTGTGCTTGCTTGGAAAATATAAATTTCCTCAGTTATTGAATAGTTGTGGAGCTAGCCACATGCTATGAACCATTTTAGAGGTTTCTAGGCTGTAATATATATTCCCATTTTTTTATGTAGGCCATAGGATTCGGTGAGTTAGGTTCGTCTATCCTATGCTATGGGGGCTAACATCCCCAGGAGGGTCTGGGAGGTTACCTCAGCTTTAGGTAGGCATTAGGAACTTCTGTTGTTCCCACTTTGCTTTCTTCTATTTTCTTGCCTTCCTTGCTAATGATTCTTTATCTATTCTTCCTCTTCCTTCTTAACTTGCTCTTTCTATGCTCATGGGATCTTGTGTAGGAAAGTACCTTGTGCTGATTCCCCATACTCCAAAGTCCATACTAAATGTTCCCTTCTCTTTCGGTGCAAGATAATCTGCATTACTGAAGCGCTGCTGCCCTTACTTCTGCTACTACTACTACGAAGTAATATTTCAATTATTCGAAACTGTAAAAATAAATCTTATTGGTAAAATAATTTTCATTGCACTACCACACATTAACCTGTTTTGTTTACATGGATTTCAAAATTCACTTTTATAAAGATGAAACAAGTTTTCAGTACAATATTAAATGCCACCTTGTCAATAAAGGCCTAAATGGATTTATTGATTCATAAACTTAACTCCTGTATCAAGGAACAATGATGCATTATTTTTTAATAATGTAATTTCAGGAGACTGCTTTGCCTTTGTTGACAGACATAATTTTACAAGTAGAGAAGTTGAAATCAGGAGTCAGAGTTGACTCCTAGAAAAAAGTTTAGAGTTTAGTGTTGGAATTCTAGTGCTACTAGGAGTTAGGTATTACTAGGAGATAGGGTTAGATCTTAGACCTTCTAACCTTGCAGCTCTGGTTATGAATGGTTTATTTTACTTGTAACTTAACATATTCTTAGATGAATCAAGTAGTAATATCTCCATGAAAAAAATGTAATGCTTGGAAAGAATTAGTAGCATTTGTTTGTAGCTTGTTATATCTTGACCAATAAAATTGTAACATAAGTGCTCTGAGTAATACATGTATTTGCTGACAGCTTTTTTACTATTACTGTTACCAATCTTGACTATTTTCTTATATATTTTCGGTAAACAAATATAACTTACGAATAACTCATCACTATATACTTTATTACATTCCCTGTCATTTTAAATGAAGACTTAAATAACTTGATGTTTGTGTAACAGTAACTTTATTTTGTAAACTGAATGAATTTAAAAATAAGTCGGTTTTTGTGATAAGTGATGCTTTGAAATAAAATATGCTACATCAATATATGTACAGATATGCTTGAAATACTTTTATGAAAATGTTTGCTACTGCTATCGACCTTCATATGAAAGAGTCATGTGAAAAATTAATCCTACAAATATTTTCGTTATTAATTAGAGCATAAAGTACAGCTTTACTATTCATTTCTCAGTTTTTCTTGGGTATGAATATAGTTATTGTTTGCCATTATTCAAACAATATTGTTATTTTAAATATCTGTTAAAGGCAATGAAAAATCACGTATTGCTTCTGATATTAGAATCCTTTTATATTTTCATATCAAGCATAATAAACAGATGCTTGAGGCATATCAAGACTGTGCGGCTTCTTTTTGTGTAAGATTGGTGGAGCTTAAAAGTCTATATAGTACATGTAGCTCCATATCATCACGTTGTTGTCTTTGGATTGTGATTAGCCAAATTCGTAAGATGGAAGTAATTGCAGCAAGTGGAAATAAAATTTTTAATGTAAGGCTCATGTAATATGGATTAGGGTCCCATTGACAAACTTTTGAATTTAGTCTATACATACATTTCTTTCACCCTAGGGTAACTGTAGCATGTGATCGTGAGAAATTTAGTTATCATGCTTGTATGGTTCCTATTTTATTGGTTACGTGTACCATAGCTGACAACACGTGTACCTTAAGAAATCGCTCTAAGTGGTGTTCTGAAAAGTATTGTTCTTCATTGTATTTTGAGGTGTCCTTCCCATAGAGTGTGTAAGATTCCAGAACTTGTTGATGGATGATTTGTTTTTATTTCGGTGTTGTTAGATAATTTTTATCTTCTCAGCATTCAATGGTACCAACTACCAGTATGAGTCTCTAATACTACATCTTATCCATTCTTTGGTTATTGTACTTTTTTATGGTTTCTGCTATTCTAACATTCATGGAGGTACTGTAAAGGTCGACCTCCTATTTATTTCAGGAAAGCTTGGTGACATGTTCAGAATTTTGCATACGTCATTAATTTTGCCTAAGTTATATTCATAGCTGTGTTTGTTGATCTTCACTCTGCAAATTTATATTCGAGTTTTGAGTCAAGTCCCCATGAGGTGGCATAAGATAGGCAATAGGGTTTGTTAGGTGAATTTGTGCATTGTATGCTATGGAGACTGGCAACCTCAGGCGGCATTGTTACTTTACCTCAGCTATAGATATGCCTTCGAGTCTTCTGTCTTTTGTGACACTTAAGTTTTATAAATTTTCACGCCTTGGTTATTTCCTCTTGGTCTTCCTTTTTATTTGTTCTTTACTTGCTGTTTTTATGCGCTAGGGATCTGAGGTGGGATTACACCTTATGCATTGATTCCCCATTTTATAGTCCAAAGTAAATGGCCTCTTTTTTTTGGTGCATCATAGCCCGAGTTACTGAAGCGCTACAATCTAAACCACCACTACTACTTCAACCCCGATTTTGATTTCACACATTTTGCCTTCAACATCTGTTTTACTTTGAATGCTTATTGTGTTATCAATTGCTTCTGTTCTCAATACTTATTTCATCTTGAACATCTATTTCGCCTTCCACCTTAAACACGTTTTGCTAACACTTATTTCGCTCATTTATCTTCAACGCCTATTTTGTCATCAACACCTATTTTACCATCAACCTTTGTTTAGCCCTCAGCACCTGTTTGTCCTTCATCACTTGCTTTTAGTCTTCATCACTTGTATTTCGTCTTCATCACTGGTTTTTCGTCTTCATCACCTATTTTTCGCTCCTATCACCTATTTTTTCGCTCCTATCACCTATTTTTTTGCTCCTATCNTATTTATTCGCTCCTATCCCCTATTTATTCGCTCCTATCCCCTATTTTTTCGCTCCTATCCCCTCTTTTTTTCGCTCCTATCCCCTCTTTTTTTTCGCTCCTGTCACCTATTTTTTTTCGCTCCTGTCACCTTTCTTTCTCGCTCCCGTCACCTTTCTTTCTCGCTCCTGTCACCTTTCTTTCTCGCTCCTGTCACTTTTCTTTCTCGCTCCTGTCACCTTTCTTTCTCGCTCCTGTCACCTTTCTTTCTCGCTCCTGTCACCTTTCTTTCTCGCTCCTGTCACCTTTCTTTCTCGCTCCTGTCACCTTTCTTTCTCGCTCCT
>VOMN01002613.1:0-20993 GCA_014899125.1 Orchestia grillus
GCAGCACACAGTGGCCGCACACAGTGGCGCACACAGTGGCGGCACACAGTGGCAGCACATAGTCGCCACACTAGGACATCAACTGATACAAGAGCGGATTAAAATCGACCAAGTGTATATAAAGACAATTGTAAACTCAATACTGCACAGAATTGTCGCGATTATTAGTGTTCGTGGAGGTCCTGCACCATGTTAGAAGCAGGTGATTTTATTTTGTCCCGCGAGTTTAAATAACATTTGAAACATAATTAATTCCATTCTTTCCCAAAGTATCCATTACTTATCATTGCAACGAACTTCGTGATAATCAATTCAAAAGCGCATAAATACTTTTCTGCTCGCAACCCCGTATTTAAAGTAAAAATCTGTCTGCCAAATTAGCTCTTCGTCAGTCGCTCATTAGGGCGCAGTCAGGGTAAATATGAGTTAATGAGGAAAAACCGTTTTATGCACTCGAAAGTACTCATTTTTTGTGTTATGTGAATAAATTTGTCTCTATAACTTCTGCAAAGTTTACTCATCGTATTTATCCCAGGTGGAATGTTTATTCTAAAATAAAATTTTATGCTTCTTTTCATTTACTTATAAGCATATATGAAGCTTTTAACAGAACAAACACTAGGATCTGAAGCCGCAGCTCATGAGTAGTAGCAGTAGTAGTAGTAGTAGTAGTAATAATTGTAGTAATGAGTAGTAATGAGTAGTAACAAATGTAGCAGTACAATCCATTGCAGCACTTCAGTGGATTGTACTGTGCGGTGCCGAAGAAGAAAGGATCATTTGTTAGACCTCTGAAAATAGGGAATCTGAGCACAAGATGTGTTCCCACACAGGATACTCTGTACACGCATGAAAACAGCAAATTAAGAACCCCTAGAAAGAAAAGAAAAGAAAAGAAAATGCGGTTCAGGGATAAGGTGTGAAAATTTAAAGAAGTAATGGTATCACGATAGATAGAAATCCCGAGGGCTACTGCTGAAGTGACCTAACAGTGCCCCCCTGCGGACGCCAGCCGTCACAGCATACGATAGACCAGCCTAACTCACCCAACACTATTGCCTAGTCTATGCCCCTGAGCGGCTGCTGCTCATGAGGCAGGTGAAAGCTTAGTTCATCCGAAGGATTGGAGTGAGGCCTGCGAAAGCTTAGCTGATCATTACAGGTGAGTTAGTTAGTCCTTACCTGCCAACGGCAGCCCTGCGCTACCTGGCTCGCCTGTGGAGTAGGTGAGTAGCGGCGGAGTCTTTTCATAGCGAACAAAGGACCTGGAATTGAGTTTTGTGAGCCACCCTCAGAAACAATTTGATGCTGTTTGAAGTGAAATGCGAGGAAAAAATGCTGCTATTGTATTGCCTGGCAGCGTGAGTAGAGGTAACTCTGGTCAGAAGAAAAGTGCTCACTTGCGTAGACGCGTTGGGGCTGCTCACCATTGATGACTCTCGGAGACAGATCATAAGCTGTGTTCGGTACATGCATGTAACGCGGGAATATCATTGCCCCCAAAATAAAAAGGCTCTTTATTGGGAAACAAAGTAGTGAAGTCTAAATTCAAACGTCGTCATCGTTACCTCATAATATAGTTGTTTTAATTATTGGGGGAAGATCTTTACACACGAAGCGAAAATAAGGGAAAAAGAGAACGATTCCTTTGATCACTGGGCATTTGAATCCACTAAGAAAAAACCCAGACTAATGAAACATATTTAGATTATTGATATTGGTATGTGAATATCGTGTTCAGATCATGCAGGTGAATCTTCATACGCATGAATGTTGTTCCATGCCAGTGAATAAATCTCATGAAATAATTTTGTCGGTCAAGAACATGAATTAGAATATCAGAATACGTACTTCGCATCCACTCCTATGCATTTATGAGTATGCTCGAAGCTGTGTTGGGGCACGCGTAAGTTGTCATTGAAGGCTTATGGAGGCTTAATGATATTAATTAATTTTCAGTTTACCTTTTAACAACAATTTTCGTACTTGTTTATGAGAAAAATTGTGATGAAACCAACTCGAACTTGTTCAAAAACTGAATGTCCAATCATTTAACCCCTTTCGCTTTCCAGTAGCTACAGGAACAACCCTATTTTCTTCGAAGGCCTTACGAAAATATCTGTCCGTAAATCGTCTAATAAAATTGTTTATTTCAGAAATTCGTACTTTGATTTTTGTTTTGTAAGAGCAGTATGCTAAAAGAACCATACTCATTCATCAGACCTAAAAGACTTTGTGAACTTTAATATCTCAACTTCCAGTGAACGCGGTGCAAATGAAGCGTATGAAGCTGTTATGTTGGGCTCTAAACTTGCATGAAGCCGAGGCAAGCAGCCGAGGCAGGCAGCCGAGGCAAGCAGCCGAGGCAAGCAGCCGAGGCANGAGGCAAGCAGTCGAGGCAAGCAGCCGAGGCAAGCAGCCGAGGCAAGCAACCAAGGCAAGCATAGAAGCTTAAGACGCTTGCAGGCGGCTTATGAGGGACTTTTAAAGCCCTCCTCAGCCTCTCTATCCTTGTATAATATATTTAATATTAGCTTATATTATATCAATTAAACAAATTCGTCGATATTACGTATATGGGATATGGGAAAATACATAGATATTAGCATGAGCTCTAAAAAGCGTAAGGTGTGGATATTTCAGGCTGTACCCTGTGAAATAATAGTATATTATCTCTACGTTACCTAAATGCTTCCATTCTTCCCATAAAGTAAAAAAACGAATCGATAAAACTGAATATGAATGCTGATTTACTGGCTAGAATTTAAAGCTCAATTTTTAATCTGTTTTTAAATAAGAAGAAAATATAAATTTACAATAAGAAGTTATCATCAAATTTACGTTCCTCAAAACCAATGTCATGCATATGGGTTGCTATTGTGGTATTTAAAACTATAGACCGACTTGCATGAGGCATCTCGGGACGAAATCTTGATGTAGAAACAGGATGAAATTTGAGAAGAATCCAGATTAACTCAGAGAAATTTGACCGAGGAAGTACTGATGATAATGCCAAAAAGTCGGAATTTAGTCCAAGGAATAACAGCATGCAGAAAAAGTTATTTTTATTAGAGCGACAGAACTAAATACGATACGCTATTGCTATAAGCATAACATTTTATTTTTGCCCTAAAATGAAAGTTATCTCATTTCTCTGGAAAGGACGTAAAACAAAATAAAAGTTATGAAATAAAAGAAGAAAGCATCATTTCCCTCCGAAAGAGATTGTACGATCACTAAAAAATGTCAAGATTTATTCCTGAATTTTGCTTACGCATTCAATCATTCGAATAAATTGAGCCGTTTTCATTACGTAATTGAACGATGCGCCAGAAAACCGACTGAAGCATGGCACTCAAAACGCGACATTCATTTTGTGGCATTGTAATGAATCAATCAATGTTATTAATTTTCGATAAGAATTCATTAAGGTATGACTATCACAGGGAGATACCTGCAATTAACACCCTGCCGATGCATCAATGAAATATTTTAAACTAGACTCAACGCTCGCTTAAGATCTTGTGAAGCCGCGTTTGGCAGTGATGTATCAAGGAAGGTATTCTAGCATTTGGAGCGTAATGCATACTTTAAATGGGAATACAAGCTTAAACGATTAGCAGCGTTTATTGACGCTTAGGGTTATTGTACTTGAAGTAATCCGGAATGACTTTTGAATGGTTCTTATTCATTATTGAATTGGAATATTGTGTAATTGTCGATGTATAAGTTCAGGCAAGTCTGAACATCTTAGGATTTCATTGAATGACTTAAGTTAGGATGAGTATCTCTATTGATAGTCCCACAATAATTGTTGGAGGCGTTAATTGAATTGTTTTAAGAAAATTGAAGATGATGTTTCCTTAATGACATGTTTACTGAATCTAAGTATTAATGAATATTTTTCAAATGTATCAGCAGTCGGGTGTAAGAATATCGGAAAGTCAGAGTAAGTTAAACTTTCGTTTGAATTACCGTAGACTTTCACTGGCTCCTACTTTGTTTGGATCTTTTGTTTCAACAAACTTATGTGTTCTTTGCTATGACGTGGCTAAGAAAAGTGTGTTATTATGCATTTATGGTCACTCCTATAGGTGAGTTAAAGTTATCCGCTTAGATATATCATATAGAACATAGCTCCTAGGCAGTAAAATATTGTCTACATTCTCCTATGATATCGAAGAAACAAATGATGTAAATAGTCTGCACAGCAAACGAGCCAATGTCTCTATCGCATAAATTTTCATGACTTTATCGGGTCCGAACTGTGTGTGATATAACTATTCACCAAATATATTAATATGAGCCTATAGGCACATCGTTGAATCTGAAAGTCAGACACAGATATTGTGATATGAATTTGAAACAATTAATATTAATGAAAATTTCAACAATTTGACTCAACATTCTATTAGCAGCTTTTCTCATCAAAAAGAAGGAAGCCACATGAATTTTCTAAAAAATCATCGCGAATCGAAATTGCCTGAAATTATGAAATTTCTTTAATACCTCGTCTTCAGATATCGTCTCGCAGTATTTACCAATCGCAATTTCAAATCTTACTGTACATCCCTCTCCCAGTCCCTTATCTTGAGATGGACTGCTTCAGCTGCAGCGTCGAGCGAGTGTTTATGTTTAAACTTAACGCCCGACAAACTTGGAATTAGAGGCGGGTTTCCCCAAAGATTTCCTACCTTAATCCCGCCAGTTACATCCCTAACTTTTGGTCAGAGGCTCTAATGCAGCGCTTCATGGTGGAAAGGTTTATCCAAGTACCATTTATCACGGAATTCTTCAACACCGACTGAAAACGATAGTTAAATGATTATTTGGCTGTCTTTTAGAAAACTATGCTCTGACGGGGATATCTGTATCTGATATTATTCTGATATGGAGCCGAGGATGAGGCACTCATAAGAAAATAGTTTCTACGGACAATTACTTGGAGTGTGAACTGATCAATTGCGATTTAATTACACGTTGCGAAATAAAAACTTCTTCGCTAGTTTTTGCAAACGACGATTTCAAAGTCTTGAACCTGAACAAAATGGCTAATTGATAACGGTCGACCGAGGTATTAATCTATTAAACTAATTAATTTTGATCCAGGTGATAATCTTGATCTACGGTCGATTGCGATAATAATCCACTAAATTTATTAATCCCAATCGAGATCGATCGAGATAGCGGTCATTCTACCGATCGAGGTACGATATTCTAAGGCAAGGCTCATGTAGAATGTCTGGATGGTTCTCCCCAGTGCATCATGCTTTCCCCCTGTCACACTGCTTGAATTTGATACTTATAAAAAAGTCCGGCATGTGTCATCGGCTTCTTCATCTAGAAAATACGCTCATCATTGGAAACGAACTCGGTGAAGTAGTATAGTATAAGCGTTTTATTTGTGAACAGCATTTGTCTTGCAATGGGTGGCAAAATTCTACAACACGCCCCTAAAGTCTCCTGATATATTTTCGTACGACCTGCGCAGATGCGACAGTAAAAATTCTCAGGGAAAATTACGCTTCAAGACGGAAACAATCATTTTTTTCAAAATTCCAACAAAGGCGTACATTCTTTTTATGTTCCATCGAAGAACATTTTCTCCGTTCAGTGCACAATTTCAGCTGTCATTGCCACTGTCACCCTATACAAATTTGCCTTGAAAATCAACCATTGCCCTTTTTGTTTTAATTGCAACTTGCCTAGGGTTTGAATTTAAATCGCCTGTCATTGGAAAACACTGTACGAGGGAAGAAATTCAACCCAAGGAGTCATCTGTCTTTTGGAAATGTTAATTTTTTTTTGTTTATTTGGTTTGCTTGCGCCGTAGCAGCGTGGACCCCATCCAAGTCTGCTGGCGGCACCAGGATCTGTCGCTCAGTTAAAGGATCTTTGACTCGGAGACGAAGATAAATCGGGATTCGACAAAACTCCGACGTCTCGTTGAAAGAGCCATTCGACAAAATCACCCAATTTGGAATCCAATGAAATTCTTGGATTTTTTACCAACGACCCAATCTGAGGAGCACGTTAAACTAAACAAACTATTTGCCTCGAATTAGATTGATGCTAAGTGAAGAAATTTTTTTGGTGCATGTGTTTAAAAAAATATGATCTATTTTTAGATAATTTGGTTGAAACTAAAACCTAAAGGATGAAGCTGCAACATTTTTTGGATAACTGGAAATTGTCATTGGGTTGAAATTTATTCGCTTAATCATTTATTGCAAGAGCTTATATAACATTCCTTACTGATCAAATTCTAATGAAGTAGAACCTATTTCTTGTTCTGATGAATCTGTTGTTCCTCAAATACTCAAAGGAAATATCAGTTTATTCGTAAAAATATACATGTAGCTACACCACAATCTCTTATTTCCAATACTTCATGTGAAAAATATACGACGCAGAAGAATTAAATGCAGTATAACGTACTAAATGCAGTGTAACGTACCAAACACAGTGTAGATGGGCGTCTGAACACAAAACCAGTGAAGAAATATTTTTCTGTTATAAAATGGGCAAATTCTATTGCTGGAATTTGATGAGCGTGCATCTTTACTTCTGAGGTTTCAATTTTACGTAAGTTTAAATTTATTTAAAAAAATAAAAGATACATTAATGTCATGCAGTCAGATCTATTCTACATCGCTACGCTATTCCTTGGCAACCGCAATCTGGCACAGCAGGAATTTGTGGCTCAAAGTAATTCAACTGAGATCCGAGCGCATGTTAGAATCTTGCAGGAATGACAAGTATATGACATTCCATCTCGTTCATTGCGAAGAACGTACCGAGAAAAAACAAATAAACATGTGTTCATTTGTGCTTTTCGAGCGCCCACGCACTCGATTCAGGAAAAAATTGAGCAATTTTAAGGTACCAAGAAAACCGTTTTTCACATCTCCCGCTACTTGCCTTTCTCAACTTTCTTCAGGCTATTGAAGAACTCTTTTGCCAAAAACTTTGGTCCCTTCCTGGCTATAGAACGCAGAGAAAAATTAAGGAATGAACTGCTAATTGGTTCTGCTGGCTGGATAATTGCAGCCTTATTTTTGTAAGCTCTTTGAGACTCAAACTACTGTAAAATTATACGAGTGAAATGTCACAGGCGCAGCAGAAAAGTTTCTTCTTGAGAAATTTCAAGAAATGGAAGTTCTCGCTGCGACCGTGAATTTTATGTTTTTGTTTAGGTCGCTGCTATAGGAAAGGGAAAAAAGACAGTTCATTGAGACTGAAAATAAGGGAGATGTTGCTTTGAAATGAAAATCCTTGAAGTTTCAAAGAAATAGCTCGAATATTTTTTCAATCAGTTCTCGTATGACAGAAGGATGGTAATCTCTCCATAAAATTTTTCCACTGTTTGAAATCGAAACTGAAACTTCGAATATTTATGTAATATATTCAAGTAAATGTATATATTCATGTAATCATGTAGATACTTTGTCCAAATATTTCTAGCCAAGCAATCAATGAATGAGCTCACGATACGAAATCTGGCATAGACATCCGAAAATTCAGATTTTTTTGAGACTTGTAAGGTAATTGTCATTTTCAACAAGTTTGACTGAGCCATTTTTTGAAGCCATTCGTAATGTTGAATTCGAGGAACGTTGAAAATCTATAGCAGGGGCATCACCAACTACTATTACTCTCAGTAAATAAAGGTTCCAATCACACTCCGTCGGCTAAAAGTCGGTCACGCACGGTTAGATTTCATTCAGGACTACAAAAACTAAAAGCCGCTCAATGGAATTAATCAGTGTATTAGAACGGAGAAATACCTCGTAGAGGAAGTACGAGCATTTACTGAACCTTAATTCCAGATCAGATTTTCTGGCAGGTTTCGTTTTCAAAACGTAACGAAAAACTCTTCGCATTCCCGGCAACTCGAGCTCACCAGGGCGTGTATGACATGAGCTCCATAAATATGAAGTTGGCCAAAAAAGTCCGTTCAGTTTTCGTCGATCGCCAACCTCCCTTAAGAACCTCCCGGACTTTTTTACCAACCTAATATATTCCCAGGAATGTTTTGTGGGCAGAGTCAAGAAGACCCTTAGGAGGAATTTTATTGCCATAAGTGGTTACATAAAATAAATTTCCCTAGCGTTCGCGTCAAAAATGAAGGAGAGCAGTTCCCCGACGGAAGCTCGTAATGGCAAACAGGGGAAATCTAGACCGAGCCTAAGGCGGATTGCGGACGTCTTCTGTGCCGAAGCAGCGGGTGAAAAATTGGTACGATGCCTGAAAACTTTATCGGGAGGATATAGCATCCGAAGAGGACAAATAAGCGTCCCTGATATCGCCGGCATGTCAGGTGATAATCAGCGTAATATGTTACTGCGTGCGCTGCTTGTGCTTATTTGTATCAATGGAACTCTTCTAATTTACGGAAAAATTTGTGCTTAGCGGCGAGTTACTTCTAGCCGAAATTGTCAACGTAGGGATAAGAAATTGCATCGATTATGGATGTATGCATCATTATTTTATACATGCAATCATTCAAACCCTGATGGAGTAAAAATGCATGAAAAAGACGAATGAATTTGCCCGATTCCAGGTACGGCCCATACCATGTGAGGAGAAATATTAACGAAGAAAATTCTAGTGAAAAAAACTATATATTAATACACTTGTACCTACGTACCAACCGTTCCGTCACGCTTCGCCACTTTTCAAGTGAAATTTCAGGTTTTGAGCAAAGTATCCTGTACACGGGTCGTATGTTTTGCTATGAAAAGCCAGTCTTCGCGGCGCATTTTCAGTTTCCCTAATAGAGTTCAGACTACTCGCATCATCTAGAAGAAAAGTGCTTCTAAGACCGGACTACTTCTGCCCTGAACCTTTAACTTCTGTCCAACACTTGAGAGGACCACTTCTCGTGGGCTGGTGTATCTAAAGTTTGTTTATCTGAAATTCTGTGAATTTTTCCCGGATCCTGCTAGGTATTTAGTATTCTAAGCAAAGAGGAGTTAGCACCATGCAGTTAACTGTTGAGAATCAATAAAATTGCTCACATCAAAGCAGAAAAACTTTGTATTGCGGCGAGGTTACTCTTCCTATTCCAAGTGAAGGGGGAAGAGATGTCGAAATCATGTAATTTATGTTGCCCTTCATAGCACTGCCATCGGTTGTGAATAGATAATTTTTTATGCGTCCTGCCTGTAGGTGAAAATTTATAACTGTGACTGTTGTTCGTCCACTTTAAACTTTTGTCTCTCCTACAGATATTGTTAAGGGTTGTTGCAGTAGAGACGATAGTCACTATTAAGGATAGCTTTTGATACTGACAATCCTCTGTAGAAGCAATACTCGTAGAAGTTCTTTCCCAAATTTAATCTCTCTTTATTTGGTGCATGTACGTGATGTGCACTACACTACATAAAAATTGAGCAGTATCTAGAAAATAAGCCGATCTTTTGATTCTTTTAGCCCCGACTCATCCTGCACGACTATTACGACACTCAAAATTGATGGTCATCATTTTTAAGTGACCCACAGGTTTATACGCAATAAAAAGTTAAGCGGGCAGTAAAAACTACATCCGAATTTCGTCTTTCTCTGTAATTGTTTGCACTGCAAAACGTTGACCAACGAGCGTTCGACCAACAACGCTTACAATTGTAATGAAATTAGAAGGGCAGACTGTGAATTATGAGCCAGGCCTCTGTATTTCAAGCAAACGTCAGCTGTGTAGTCTGTCGAATTAAAAATTCAAATACAAAGCAATTAATAAATCGGACTCGACGGACTTTAATATAATTCCAATAATACATATATTTTAGTATCCAAACTGTTGAAATAATTCAACTGATATAAATTTTCTAGATTCGGTATTTCGTTTACATCAGCTTGATCAGAATTTCCTGGCATCTAATATTTAATGCATGAACAATAAAATTTGAAAATTGTTTATTACGGTTTATCCTTGGAAGATAAAACTGCTCAATTCTCGGGGAGCAATCTAATTCTTCTCACTACACTTTCGTCTGGCCCCCTAAAGGAGTCACAAAGTAAACTGCTGCATAACTAAAAGCAGAAGCTAAATGGACCCTACAAACACTCGAGAATCAATCCTTCGTTCCATTTCCGAGGAGTGAAAGCTCTAATCGAAAAAGTTTGGACGCTCATAAGAGGTCTTTGTGGGTGGCTGTCGATGCATCAATTACGGAGCTAGTTAAAAGATTGAACAATGCTCGTTTTTCTGCGATTTCTTTGATGAGTAAAATGTCCTCAGTGATTCCTATCCTGAGCTGAATGCTTAGAAGGCGTGAGACAGCTCACTGTAAGTAATGGAATAGTCTATTTCTTTCTTTCGTTTCAACCAAATGTACAAGTAGCGTGAAAATTCATGACCATATTTTCTTCTACATCGTAATTGATATTTTTTGCAATCCTGAACTCTCTTTTCCTTGTTTCACACTTACATTTGAGCAGAAAAAGTCAAAGTCTTTTACAAACCGGCCCGGAACAGTTCAGTGTGCTACGCTTCCGCTTCACACTCCATCACCAAGTACAGAAGTGCACGATCACTTTTTTAGAGGGCAATCCAATCCCCCACTAGAAAAATGCACCGTTCAGGAAATTTTTGACATCCAACAACGCGCTGGTACGCTGTGTTTTCTGCTTCAGACTCGAGCTACGCCGCAGCCCTCGTGACGAGAGGCGACCTCTGGAACAGCGCCAATGTGGAAGGCATTACTTTGCTGGCTTCATCTTTTGAGCCATTTTGATACCATAAAAATAAATAGCTCCAGGATAAAAGTGAGGAACTTAAAAATAATTCTAGGTGATGGGAAGTGCAAGTAATGCCCCCAATCTAAATATGAAATGAAATTTAACGTAAGGTGAAACTATCACTCGGAAACAGCACTTTTATCTAATAGAGACATATTTTACCTATCAATTTTTTACGTTGATCTTATCGAAGAATTTTCTCTTACTTAAAGTTATTACCGATATCAACATTCAGCATCGTTACCTATAATGAATATACGAGCGTGATATTGACGAATACGGTCCGTGTTACACACGCATTGACGCTCAAAACACACTCAAAGCAAGCTCAAAACACGCTTTCAACACGCTCAAAACACGCTCAAAAAATAAACTCCTTTACTACCCTGAACAAGAAAAGCCTTGATTTTTAAACACTAATATGAAAGCGTCAACACCTACGTAACTCCTCAACGTATTGCCCAAAGAAGACAGGCGGTGCATTCATACGGTCTGAGTAATCGACAGTGACCGTGTGAATGCAACAACCACGGCCACGAGATATCTCGGGATGGTTCGTTAATCGCCTAATAACACTGGAAGGCATACATTAATAGTGATATTTTTAAATATATTCAATACTAATAATGCTTGAATCATAATTCAGGACTAAAAATTTGCCTAAATATTGTGTTTCCTCAAGATATTTCTGTATAATTTGTTGTCGATTCCAACGTTGTTCTCGATTAATAAAATTCACCTGAATTGTTTTTTTAATCTTGACTTCATTTGCGAAAATATGAGCTTTTGTCTGTTGAAGTGATTAAAGGAGACACGTGTGAATTAGGATACTGAATGATTAAAGGATAACTCATCATATCCATTTAAGATCGATTTTCTTTAAGTAAAACAGACGTTCTTCTTTTTAAAGCAAGCAGAAACAAGAGTTGTAGAACACAAGGGAATATCACCACGCATTGGTAACCCCTATTTCTCGACCCAATAGCAGTATCACAGATCATGCAACAGAATCATACCATCCCATAATTACAACTCGGATGTCTCTAATTCCTCTACCGAACAATTTAATGCCTCTAACGAACAATTTAATGCATCTGACGAACAATTTCAAAGTTATAGCATCAAAGTCCGCTGCAGATGTGAAACTAGTAGGAAGTATTTTTATTCAAAAGTTTCGCTCGCCCCTCAACGATCAGAATAGCTCCTGAGCGCTTGAAACTCTAAGCTGATGGGGAATTGAGGCTCTAACGGTGTTTGCTCTTTGCTACTGTGTTTCCGTTGTAAAACTTTAGTAATACAGTAATTGAGCATTCAATTGACTTTTAACGTCTATTTTCACGATCTTATTGCGGACTGCTGATTATGAGAAAAGAAAATGCTCAAAAGGTCCAGCTTTTCGTAATCTTTTTAAAAGCATCGTGATTGCCTTGATCCATCATATTAACTTTTGTAATAAAATGGCATTTTCCTAAGACTTTAATGACATTTTCCTTCTAATCCGTGAAATTAGAAACCATAATTTATTTCAGAAATGATCTTACATTGTAAATAAAATTGAGGTTGGAAAAATTTCTAAATGCTGATCGGTCTTCCAGTAAGATGCAGCATTCTGACAACATTGTTAACTCAATTCACACTCATGTATCATTTAAATACATTCTTCGCCCCCGGGATAAATGCATGCTTTCCTGCGTCCACAATCCCAAGTTTCGATTAAAAAATATAGATTTTTGCCCTTTTAGGGTTCTTATATATTTCCAAGTTTTTATATTAGAAAGTGAATCAATCCATTTTGTTTCGTTTTTGGGAACCAATACTTTACACACAGTTTGCTGTCGAAGTATAATATTTTTCCATTTCAAAGCAGTTCTTTTCATGGATAAATATTTTCTTCCATACACCGCATCTTTTTTGCGATGTGGAAACTGATAATTAAATTTATTATCACTGGACCCTTCCAGCCCAGAGATTATGGCTAGAAAAATAACGCACATGGAGCTCACAAGTCTATAATCTGGACCTACTGTACATTCCTATTTTCGATCAGAGCTATTCAACAATTCTACGAAGGATTCCTTCTTTGAAGACTGAATAGTTGCTACCAGAATCTTCTTGTGTGCTTTCTTTACCTCCTTCGATCCGAGCTTCAAGCCCTATGGCAACCAAAATAAATTACACGGGCTTGACTGCATCTTTCCACGGTTGATGAAATTTACCACACTTGTTTTATTGAGACCTCAAGTGTGCTTTCATGGTCGCTATCGAAAGGCGTTTGTTTTCGTACGTAAAAAAATTACATTTACTTATCGATTTGCTATTGAGTTCAGCTACAGGACGGTGCTGAACCCCTCCATATACTAATACACAGTTGTTCCTTGCTTGATTGGTCCCTCTTTCTGTCACGATTTTAGTGGTTTCGGTGAGAGAAAATTTCCGGATCCGTATTCTCAACCTAATAGCGAGACTGTCAGAGAAAGGAATCAGGAACAGTGATACTGAAACTAACATAATTTCATGTCAGAGTTACCGTGAACGAGTGCATGTGTGGGGACTTCGGTGTGGGGAATTCCGGCACCTCTGCTGTCGACGTACCTGCCGTCCACGTACCTGCCGTCCACATACCTGCCGTCGACATCTTGGCTTAAGTACCTTCTCTCGCCTGCTCATCTGTGGCGCTTCTCAGTGCCACAGTATTGTGTCTTTCCCAGTACTAATTTACCTTTTGACTCAGCTATGTTCGTGAAAATTGTGATTTAGGATATAGTTTAATATTGTATAGCCTAGGGTTTCAATATAATAAAATTTAAGCTGTTAATGACTCTTATTACCTCCGATGCCAGTGAATTTTTCTGAAGCTCTTAAACTTATTTATACCAGGCCAAATATTTGTTTGCACATTGTTACTTCCGACTTCCGAGGTACCAGGGTATTTTTCAAGGTGCGTTGCTATCGTAGAATTTTCCCAGACTGTTTAGTGATGATGCACCTCGCAAAAAGAACTGCTAATACACCAACTGTTATAACAGGTTAATGGTATTTTTCTTTCATACCTGCTTCACAAATTTCTTACGTGTTAACAACAACATTCTTGCTCCAAAGAATGAAGGAAAATTAGTTGAAATATGTTCCTTACAGTTGTCATAAATTTGCAATTAATTAGTCAGCACATTAATACTCGAGTAAAGTCCTGCTTAAGTAACAATGGAGAGAATGTTTTTTTGAAGGTTTTAAACTTTTTCTATTGTTTTGAAAGTTATCGTTAATATAACTTAATTTAATTTTCGACAAGTTATTTGGCATCAAGTTTAACCTAATGGAATAATTCTGCTTTTTCAGAAATATTTTATAATAACATTTAATTGAAAGCAGTGCAGAGCACTATAGAATCCGGACTAAACTTACAATACACTTACAAGTTATTCGTCAGAAACTAGAAAGCTTAGAATTCCAATTTACTGAATACTCATTTTCCTGCTCGCAAATTTACAGTTAATTACTTTGAGCAACTTTTCCCACACTGTTTGCTGAGAGAGGGCGTCTAGTCTCACTAGTAGCCTATTTGGAAACATTTTTTGTTGTGCTATTTAATCTGTTGATATTTTTTTCATTTGCATGGAAATATTTCCACCAGGAAAGTCCCGCACGGCGACAACATAGTTTTCGAATATTGTACATTCAGAAGAGCAATATTAACCATTAATGTCAGCTCCTTGACTCAAGACATAGAAGTATCTTCAACTATTTTTTTAACTCAAGTGACAGCGCAGTGTGACTCTCCCACTACAGTTCGTAGACTCTAGAGTTGTTTATCATATTCCTACTAACTACGAATATAAATTATGGAGTCTTTAGATTTAGCCCTCAATATTTTGTACCATTGACGGCAATGCCCTCGTCAATAATTGTTTTGTCGCTAAAAAGCCTGTCCAATCTACTGAATCATGCGGAATGGATAAAAAGAACAGCACGACACAATCAGAATCTTTAAGGTCGATGTATGAACGAGAATCTGTGAAATTTATGAACAAAATTCATCTATAGGACGGTGTAATTTTCATCGAACTTGCACTTACTCATTTTTTAATTAAACTGGAACGAAAATTATCGTAGGTGAAGGGCACGTGTGCGCAATAATTATTCCCGCTGATGTCGCAATGTAAATATTTTGCAATTGCCAGATACAAAGTGAGAACTTATTTTTTGATTACTATTTGTGATTCTCTTATGGCGGAACTCATCTAATAGTTTTTCCTGCATTTGTTCGCTATAAAAGGGACAAGAAAATTGATTTTTATCTCTGAGACACGTCTGGAAAAATTATTTCTCGTTTAGATTTCATCGCTAATTTGCATCACTTCCTGCACCGGAGGGGAAAAGCGGACACTGATGAAGATTCATCGAGTTCTGCAAAGATCTTTGAAAGTATCTGGAATTAAATCTAGCCCTAGTTTAAATAATTAAAGTACTCCTTAATCGAGTCAGCTGAAATTTTTCATATCAGGAACATTCAGAGATATTTCTAACGTCGAGCGACCTTCCTTCTCCTGTAAAAGAGAGTAGTTGTTTTGAGACAAAAAATGTCTGTTATTAATGACAGGAAAAAGAGCTTTTACATACTTACCTCCGAAATGCCCAAAGCCTCGCTGTCAGAATGGAAACCTTATCGGTTGTACTAGCAGCATCTCAAGCATACAAAGTTGAACATGTATCCTTTGAAAGTCTGTTTCTCCGCCAACCTAGAACATTTCTAGGCAATAGCATATCAAAACTGGAAGGAACAAGAATTAAATTTGGAGTCTCGCCCGTTCCTTTCCCATTGGTGAAAGTAAGCACAAAATTTTTTCGGCTTCATTTCCTAATTATTTTTTGCAGCTACATATAACTTTTCACGTGCCCTTTTCATATGTATGCTTATTAACGGTAGAAGTCCCTGTGTCATACCACAGAAAAATTCATCGAAATTTGAGAAGTGTCCCACATTTCGTAACAAAATAGCTACTGCCCCATATTGACTTCTTTTTCTTCTTGTGTAATGCGCACGAAGAACTCTAGCCTGGAACGAGTTCCGTCGTCTTTCGAAGGAAATATGTGAAACGTTGCCAAAGGGGCCACACGTTAAAGTTTCAGACATTCTAATGCAACGCCTGAAATATTCACTTCATTCAAAATGCAGTTCCCTTTGGACGTTTATCACCACCGAAGAATTGTGGAGCTTTGGCGCCTGAGACCGAGTGCAGACACGCTCATGCTTATCCTAAAGTCTCATATTTCTCTGAGTCAAAAATAAAGATATATGTTTCCTCACCAGCTACGTGTTCTTCCCTGGTGAGCAGTTCTGGTCAGGCTGGACGCCGTGTGCTGCGGTAGTAAGTCCTGAGGTAGCAAGATCTGGGATGGCAAATTCTGGGGTCGAAAGTTCTGCGGTAGAAAGCTCTGGGGTAGAAAGTTCTGGGGTAGAAAGTTCTGGGGTAGAAGGTTCTCGGGTAGAAAGTTTTGAGGTAGAAAGTTCTGGGGTAGAAAGTTCTGGGATAGTAAGTTCTGGGGTAGAAAGTTCTGGGGTAGAAAGTTCTAGTGTAGAAAGTTCTGGGGTAGCAAGAGCTGCGGTAGAACTGCGCTAGCAGTCCTGGTTAGGCTGGATGTTGTGCGCCCATTTCGCCGTTAGAAACAAGATCCATGTTTTGCCTCCATTACCTGTCCTCCAACTGCGAGATGCTCTGGTCAAGCTGGATGTTGTGTGCTGCAGTACACGACTAGCTCAAAATGGCAGGCTTGTGTACGCTAATCCATTCAGCTCGTAATTGCCAGCGGCGTGAGGAACTGGACCTGTTCTGCTTGTATTTCTGAATGGAACATCACAACGGACCCACCTTTGCATCAATCAGAATATTCTGTACAATTTAGGATTGCTGATCGTGTTTTAATTCTTAAGTGTAACACGTTCTTAATTCTCATTTTGATTTGGGTGGGGTAGACTTACACTCTGTTTTCACCCTGTACTGTGCAGATTTCTTGTCGTCATCGAATGAGCATGCGAGGAAGAATTTACTATCAGCTATCTGGAATTTATAAGAAATAAATTTTGAGTTATAACTGAAAGTGTGAATAAAAATTCTACTCTCCTGAAGAAACTACTTATCAACTGCTTGAAATCTTTGACAGAACGCACTGAAGATCGTATTTAATGGAGAGCGGTGTCTTCTTTTCTCAACATTTCCTAAACTAAGCTCTCGAAAAAAACGTTGGGCTGTTCACGTATGTGCAATTGACACATCTTCTCAAAACTTTCATTATAAGATAATGAACTTTTTCAAATGTGGGGAGAAAATTTTCAAAAACTATCAATTTTCTAATACGAGCAAAAAAACTTAAAAAGTGTCATTACTAGAGAATGGGAATGTGTTCCAGCTTTCTCTTTTCATTCCTCCATATTTTTTACCTCACTTTGAGGGTGCTGCATCATCAAACTAAACCGAATATATTTTAATTTTAGCACAATTACAGTCATAACGAAACGTTTCATAAGGTCAGAGATGTGGTAGAACAGATCTTGCGTGCAACTTTCATGCATGATGAAAATCTTGTGTTAAATACTCTCAAGATATAAATACAGTTATACCAGTATGCTCCCCAGTGATAAAAGTTGCACGAACGCTAAGGTCTCGAAGAAAAAACGAGATGAATGGAAATGCGCCAGTTTGATGTCAAGGGCTAAAGGAGCTGAAAGGCCTTGATGCTTTTACATCAAAACGACAGAAAAGAACAATTCAGAGCACGCTGGAATGTTTTCGTGCAAAATATCGGTGGCAAAATTTTGGAATTTTTCCCAACGCCAAATCTTGCAAAATTTTCTTTACCTCCGTGATTGGAAAGTAAATAAAATTTAAAACCAAATGGAAAAATTTAATATTTTATTGGATACCGAATATTGAGAGAGAGGAAGTGTTTATTTTAAGTTTGCGACGCCATTGAAAGGAATTTACATCATCGAAAAACAATGCCTCTTCTCAACGCTGCTATAGCTTAAAAATTTCTACTCAGTTTTAAATGAGCGTTATGAGAGAATTACCAATATAGAACAAATGGATCTCTCCCACTATCAAAATGCTCATTGATACGCACCTCCATCTGGATAATTGAGGTATGGGAAGATTATTCTGTGTTTGATGACTGAATATATGAATCTCATGTATGTGTACCAAGCGCAATAAAGTATTTTCAGCGTTTCTGAAGTTCCTTCATTGTCGATCGATATTTTATGAGAATAGTGCGTCACATTTCACGTTACATATTTTTTAATACCTTTTTCTAAATATTCACTTGATACTTTAACCATGTATTTCTGGAGCTAGGTCAATGAAATATTCGCAGCATCACTATTTCCAAGTTGTGATCCATTGTCGCCGAAAAAGAGACCATTGCTTCTACCCCTAAGACAATTTTAAGCAAACGACATCAAATCTATGCTATGGTTTAGTGAACATATAAAGACTGATGCACAAGTGTACGCTGAAAAGAGGCCATATCGTGAAGTTATTCGCTCTAATACTTCCAAAATATATTAGCTGATTGCAAATTCAGACGTGAATTTTTAAGGATTCTTCATAATCATAGAACAGCGATGCTTAAACTTTATTGTACAGCAGAATTTTGTAAATTTATTACAGTTGGTAATAGTGTTTCACATCATAAATTAGCACTTTTCATGCCATCTACAAATACATTCGCCCACTCTACATAGACGGATACATTTTACACTTAAATGCTGGTTGCAGTCACCGTAGAGTTTTACCAGTTGGCTTATTGAAGAAAAATCACTTCTTAGTAGCTTTTCATGGATATGAAATAAATATTTATCATCATTTTCACGGTTAAGCGATGAATTCTGATGATAACTTAACCTCAAATGCACAGGTAGATATTAATTTGTTATTATAAGTTCTGAGCATTGTATCAAATAAGTAAAACTCAAGTGCCTCAATGACGAGTTTTGGGGCAATCTGATCTGAAACCATGCGTGCAAGTCTGTAGTATTTTTGTTGAACAAAGTGACGGCAGGAAATGGTTCATACACTTATAATTGGTTCAGCATAAACACTCGCGTTGAAAATATTTCAGGTATTGGGTACGATTAGCTGAGCTTTATCATAGTTGTTAATCATGAACAGAATAATGCTGTACCTCATCTTTGCTTTAGTGAAGAGGGCTAGTAGCTTACACTGGAGTCATTGAACAATCGCGTCGTACTTTAATGAATTCTCAAAATCTGTGCAAAATGTTTTTACGCATGTGCAAATTATTTTACGGAACGTTTATTCGTTTTCCGTATGACCTTCTTCGATTTCAACAACTCAGAACGACATTTCGGCTAAATTTTCAGCTTTATCTACCGATAAACCAAAGCTATAAATTGCTTGATCGATGTTAACCAGCCTTAGCTCCATATCGGATTGCATGCTTTTTTGATTTGTTTCAAATAAAATATCAAGTGTATTAGTTATTCGCATACATATAGTAACTAAAATCACGATATTTCGTTAAAAATTTCTAACAAAGTTTGAGACCGAAGTTAGTTAAGGCACTGATCATTTTGAAATTCTATATATGAGTGAATCGTATCAAGATATTGATCAGCTGATGTCAGAAATGCAAGCGAGTCAAACACATTACATCAGAAAAACAGCATACTTCTTTGTGAAATTTTGTATCATGTAGGTTGTAATGTGTTCCGAAAAGTTCCAATGCTCGAAACGTGTTTAAATTTAATACTTTTAAGACGATTACTATTTAAAGCATTATATTTTTCGGAGCTAAGCTACTACACTTCTCATACTTAGAATAAATTCATGGAGCACACCACATTTTAGCATCAGGAAGCCCTCAACGTTAGCGTCACAGAACTATCACACATATGAAAAAAAAACTTCATAGAGAATAGGTAGACTCGTGTCAACGTGCTGAGTTTAAAAAAAAAAGACTAGTCAGGATGTGAGAAAAACTTCATCGCGATGCTCAAGAGTTGGAAACGGGCTCCCAGAACGTCGAATTTCGCACGCCTCTCACACGAAGTGGACTGTCACCAGACACTAATGCTCTCACCTCCCACGGGGAAGAGCTGTTTTCGGTTTGAGTGTCTTACATTAGGCTATAGTGCGAAAATTGTTGCGTTGGAACCTTTCCGCGAAATTTATGTTGTGAAGTTCATTCAAATTCGAAGCGAGGAATGATGTTACTGATGTATAATTATGATTGACGTACAAACCTTTCGTAGACGTACCTCATTTCAAGTGTTGCGATGCAATTGAGAGTGATGACGTGACCTGACGCATGAATTTACTAGAGAATTATAAAGAAAAACCTTGAGTCTTTTCGCCAGTGAGGGGTAAATTGTGTTTTTATTTCTGTTACTCAAAATCCCCACCTTTGTTAACGCCTCTACCCACTCTTACTCAAAAATAATCAGGAGTCATAAAATGAAAGTAATTAATTGTAAATATATCTTGAGAGAAACATCTTGTTGCTATGAAATTTTAATAAAATTCAGGGCTTTCGACCGTATACGTCACTCATCTTCAGTAGAAAGTTCTAATAAATAAAAACGGAAGTTTCAAGCAGATGTATAAAATAGAAAAATTAGGCATTCATTGTATATATGTAGGCAAGTTGTAGCAGGCTACATTGTAGGCTACACTGTATCCAGGCCGTGTGACGGTATGCAGGCGAGTGACGGGTATGAAACCGTGCACTGGCATAACGCCGCATTTTTGGCCGAGCTTCATGAAGAGCTAATCAAGCAAAGCCGAGGGGAGAACATCGCTCTAACGGATACATCTCTAATTAACGAGGGAAATCCCAAAGCATACTTCGAGACGAGCCAGCCGTTACATTCCAATGCGGTAGGCGTGGGAGTGTTCTCGATGTGACGTATAAGCGCTTGGTACCATCGCAATGTACTGGAGTAGAGGAAACAATTTTAGGATAGTAGAGACAGTCTGACAAGGATAGCAGTAGAGGCCGGTGCTAGAAGACCTTAGGGCGTCAGGCTAGGCTAGAAATTGGCTAGGGACTTTGTCGTAGGTCCGGAAACGAGAACTTTCTGGAAGTTAGAAGTTGTTCTAACAAGGAGCCGGGTTGTATTCAAATTAACTTCTATTAAATATTGTGATAACTCACTTAGAGCAGCTTATTTGTGGTTGGTCACAGCGAAAATCCAGGAGGCTCATGGGCTGAAATGAGTTGGGAACGCCTGAAATTTC